>WSFP011530051.1:0-12090 GCA_009831015.1 Picea engelmannii | reverse complement strand
ATAATCTAATATTTTATTGTTTTTCAATCAACATATTATTTATATACACTGTAATAATATAATTTTAGAGTTATAATAGTATTAATGATGTGATCATAGTTTAGTAAAACACTAAATTAATGTATAAGAATTTTTTTGTTAATGAAATAAAGACCCTTACAATGTTTGACTACTTAGTTTATAGAAATGTACATATTTTACTTCTTCACATTTAAATATATGATCTTTAAAATAAAACACATGTTCTTAATCATTAAGCCTATTTAAATTGTACCTTAATATTTTTCAAACATTATATTATAAAAAAATTAAACTTATCATTACAAATATATTTTTCTTAATAAATTTGAATTTAATAAATTATTAAAATATTTTTGAAATGTAAGTTTTCAAGTTGATTTGATAATATTTTTTATTCTTTTGGTATAAGAATTGTTAAGTGTCCATGCCATACTTTAGAGTCTTTTTATGTTAATATATTGTAAGTTATTATTTTTCTTTCTATTGGTAAATAAAAACATAGTGCATTATATATATAATTGAAACTGAGAAATATTATATTGAAATAGTTGTAGCAAAATAATAAAGGTACAAGTATTACAGTCCTAAAATTTCATACAAATTATTGAAGGATGAGTTTAACTTGCAGAGCAAACATCCTCATGTCAAAAGGATAAAAGCAAGAAGTCTAACAATTTTCCTACAGTAACTTGATTTTATTTTTTTACTGTGTACAAGAATAAATTCTCACAAATTGTTCGCATAGAAGAATGTAGAAACAAAACATAGTTATCTCTTTTGAGGTGTTATACCCCCATTAAAAAGGGTAGAGTCTAGAGTTCATTTATATCCCAAGAGTATATTTGATTCCACCTCTTTTTCTCTTCGTTGTCTACTTGATTTTCTTCCCCTTGCTAGCAAGGGAGAGGGACATGAGCCTTTCTTCAAGATTTATGCAAAGAAATGGGAATCAAAAGTTTCAAGGGAAACTGTAGTGTGTTTCTCATCCATCTATGCTTCCACTTCTTCATCTGTTGATACATCTTCATTCTCCTTTTCTTCCTTAGGATCCTCTTCTTCTACTCCTGGTTCCTTTTCCAAAAGAGTTATCAATCTTGTCCTAGAAGGGGTCTCTTTTTTGTTTTTTAAAACAATATTATCTACTTCCACTTGGATCTCAAAAGTTGATCAAACTTTAGGCAGATTTGTCTCAACCCTTTCCTCATCCTCTTCCTCTGTCTCCTCAAGAACTTCATATTTGTTGTTGGAAGGGATGGATGAGCTAGATCTGGGTCTTTTTTGTGGACCCTTGGCATGCTACTTCTTGTTTCTTCTAAATACTTACTTAAAAGATTCATGTTCAATTTTATTCGAGGGGAGAGGTTGTTGTGAAGTGGGTTGAATTTCTTGGGATCTAAGGCAATTCTTTGCAAAGTGTCCATACTCATGGCAATAATTTCATTTGAAGGTGATCTGTTCATAATTAAGGGCTTGGAGATGAGTCCATCCCTCCATATTGATCTAAACCACCTTTGAAAGGCCCTTCACCAGATCAATTTCCACACAAATTATAACACAAGAATAGATTTGTCCTTTAGGCTCGACTCGGTCAATGTAATGGCCCAACTTATTTTGAATGTTTTTGAGAGTTGATTCATCTTAGAAGATGATGGGGAGGTGCGACAACCCGATCCAAACATGGGAAATCTTGATTTCATGTCTAGATCAAAATCCAAGGTCCAATGGGAGAGGAACATCCCCTTGGAGCCCATAAAATAGGGACCTAGTCTGAAGATCAAATCTCTCTCCTCTTTGCTACTAAGTACAAATAGAAATTTATAACCTCTGAAAAACCTAGATATGTTACCTTGGACATCCCAATGCTCTGTAATCCATGCCTGAACTACTCAAGGACTAGGCCAAAGGCTTGTAAACTTTCCAATTAGACCTTCCTCGTGCAGAAGAATGGCTCTCCTTTTTGGTTTCGAAGACAAAATGTCTAGCTTGGGAATGGCTCTTACCTTTTTGACAAACCCACTCTGCATTGGATGCTTCTCCCCAACTGTCTTCGAGGATATGATTAAAGAAATAAATTCCTCCTCCTTAGGATTTGAAGCATCCATATTGAAAAGGGAACTTTGTCTTCCCAAATGAACATGCACCAGGATGACTAGCACATAGGCTAACTGCGGTTCTAAGACCTCGAACCCCTATATGTAATGGCAATTTGCTTCAATGAGAGACAACAACTTTGTTCCAACGATACAAATCTTTAGCAATAACAACAATGGGAAATAAGAGCCCGTCTTCCTAATCAAACTAGCACTAGGGTGACTAGCACACATGCTAACCATGAATCCAAGACCCCGAACCCTTGTATGCAACGATGATTCAATTTAGTGAGAGACAACGACTTTGTTCCAGTGTTACGTAGCTTCAATAGTGGCAACGACGGTTTTCTCCAACAATTTGTTCATGATGATGAATAGGGTAAATTATAGCCATAGAGGAGAGCATCACCCTTCCTCATGTTCCTTTTTCCACAATGAATTATATTGTTAAAATGAGAATTGTATAAATATACAATTACATGAACCCTTATTATGTTTGGGTTTGGATTTGCAAAAAATAAAGTCTCTCCCCCCACCTTTTATTTTTTGTAAGCTAGCAGAGTTTGTTACCTTCTATTAATAAAACATAGAGTACATGCATGAAATCATGTGACTTGCGCTGCCAACAAAGGAAACCAACCCAAGTTCCAAGATTTTACTGTCTGAAGAAACATGCCCTGGGGGGGGGAATTGTATGCTTGAAACAAAAAGTCTCCGGATGGACAAAATTTAAAACTATAGACCATCTTAACAAGTAAACAACTCTATCTAGAGAGAACATACATATAAGAATATAAATAACTTGCCCAAATTCAGTCCCTAGATTGCTTTCCCTTGCCTTTGGCATTGGTTTAAGCTAGCCATTCCGAGGTAATGACTCTAGGATGGAACCTTTCCAAATTCTGTTGGTACTTCATTAGATGTGAACACCAATCAAACAATTGATCAATTTTTCTCTCCATAGTTTCCCGTCAGAACATTTAATTCGTCACGTCGCTTCGCAACTCAAAGATGAGTTGTAGGTGATCATTAGAAAACAAAACAGTTCCCTCCTTGTCCTCTAGCTTATGGGAGCTCTCACCTTCTTTAGGGAAATGAGTACCTTCACCTTCACTCAAAGGAAAAGTTGTGGTCGGCTTGTTCTCTGGAAACATAATTGTATTATCCATGTCTGTCTCCAAAGGCCATACTTCTAATTCCACCATGCAAGCCCAAGATTCAACTACATTTTGAGTGTCTACTAACCCTTTCCCTGTTGTGGTCGAATACACTTGTTGGTGTTCACTCTCAATATCGTTGTCCATTGGAGAAGAGATTCTCTGTCATCTACCAAGACCAATGAAAATCCCACTGGCTCTATGCACTCTGCCCCTTTCATGAGGCATACTAACGAGGAGGAAGAATATGAATGAACAATGGAAACTTATCAGAGTTGATATTAACCAGAGGAGCTTCAGAATGAAGATTAAAATGGAACACCAACCATCTCGAATTTTTATTATCTCAATCCACCATGGGGGTATATGAATTTCAAGGGTGTGCCCGATGTTTTCCCTCATATTAACATTCGTCTTTGACAAACTAGTACCTCCATTCATGGTACCTATATGTACCCTCCTGAATGTGACCTTCATCATACCTTGCATAATGGATCGATGGTAAATACAACCATCATGGAGAAGATAACTTACACTAGCCATAAGCCTTAAGAGAAGTGAGGAGAGCCATGTGTCGACGCTCATGGCTAGACATCGAATCAAAATTATTGTCCTAATGACACCCCATCTGGGAGTCTCTCCTCCCACCTTCACCTAGTTAATTACTGATTCAATTTTGGGTGGCTAATTATAATTAATTATAATTAGGTCTATGTTCCAACTTCTCTATTTGACAATTTCTAAAGAAATTGATTATGTTGTTGCACCTTCAAATAGATGTTCTAGAACATTAATAAGGTTGTCTTTTTACCCTCTTTTCTTTTAAATTTCTTTCCACTCAATTAATTGGTTTGAGGCAAGTGGAGGCTCTAGTAAAATCAATTATCTAATTTCCTTCGATGTAGATAGAGGGACTATTTCTTGTTTCGAGTATGATTTATCTTATTCATATTTCCGCTTCATCCTGCTTTAGGGGTATTCAACCAAAATAACCTATAGAGGAGGAGTTGGCATTTTTGGCAGGGCTGAGTCCACGTTTATGTCACCTACATAGATGTAGGGATTTGATCATTCATCAATGTTCTCAACTATGATTGAACTGCATCTTTTTTTGGAGTCTCCCCTTCTAGGGAAATCATCTAAGAGGGATTCTAACATCTAAGTTTGTTGTGTTTCCTTTTTTTCCTTGAAGAGACCTTAACCTTCGATTAGCAATCCTTCAGATGGCAAGTCTTGAGACAAACTTTGCACTTAGAAACTATTTTTCATAATCAATTATTGGATCCATCGAGAATAATCCCACTCTATCACTATATGATCCGACATATTGAGAGTTGGATAAAGCTTTGTGCAAATTTAGACATGAGCAATGATGCTTTTTTGCTTTTTTGAACCTAGCTTGTATTAAACTTAAGAACATTACCCATAATATTTTATATTATTCCTTTAATTCTAAAAAATGCTGGAGGACATTCAATAATCTCATCCATATTAAGATTGTGGTGAAAACATTGTAATTTTGTTAAAACCCCAAAACCACAATTTACTAAAGTTGTGATCCTTTTTCCAAAACTTATTTTCAATTTTAAAAAGCATTAATATATGTGTATATGATAAAATTTAGTTTCATATTAATAATTAATTTACTATAATAAGGAAAGTTCAAGTTTATAAATTTAAACTACTATGTGTAACTGAAAATTAAGTATATAATGAAGGATAAATATAAGGTACAATATGTGTCATACAAGCCCCATGTTAAAATTAGGTCTTCTTATTTATGCTTTGGCCTCCGTTTTTTTTAGGGTTTCCTCGTCCATGGAATATGATAAAGCTAAAACTATGAAATGACCCTCATGCTAAAGATTCGCCCCCCCATACCCACTTTATATCTTCATTCTTATCCAACCTTTCGTAACACCATAGACTTGAGTGCTACTTACCTTTTTCTCAAGTCCATCAATTCATGAAATTTACATCTTCCTTCTTTCCTCAATTATTTTTGGATAAAGAAATATGTTTAAGTTAGGAAAGTTTGTTTGGAGAGGAATATTACATTTTTATTTTTTATTTTTAATTAAAGAGATATGTTTTAGATTGGAAAGAGAACAAATTCATTTGGTGGAAAGTTTTTGGTATAGGAATACAACGTGAATGATGCATAATGAAAAACTTCAATATCATTTAAATAAAGAAGTATGCAACTCATAAATATAAAAATATGTAATATGTATTTTGTTTCAAATTTAAAAATAATTCAAGTTCGAGTTTTTGGTATAGGAATACAATGCGAACGATGCATAATGAAAAACGTCAATATCATTTAAATAAAGAAGTATGCAACTCATAAATATAAAAATATGTAATATGTATTTTGTTCCAAATTTTAAAATAATTCAAGTTCGAGAATGCATGATAAAATTATATTGTATGAAAAATTCATTGAATTATGTAGTACTATCAAATTTCCATATAATAAAGGTTAATATAATGAAATCTTATTATTATGGATATTGGACGATGGTTGACGTTGTTTATTCAACAAATGTTGTTGTCTTATCTACCGATAATTGCATTAAAGACATCGATATAGTTATGAATTTTGGTGTGATTATCCTTCTTTTGATTTCCTTAAATGATAGCTCATTTAGAAAGGGAAAGTCCCAACATGTGTCACATACTTTAGAAACATAAGTATAATCGATTTTACGGATTTTATTCAATGACACAAAGCAATTAGTGACACCAAATATCTAATGGTGTCTATATAGGATGTAAGTTGATCTAAACTGGGAGAAAAAAAGGAATAGAGAAAAAACAAGGAAGGTATGATCCATAGTCAAACTCTGTAGAATTTGGAGATTATTCTCTATTTTTTTTTAAACTGGGACTGGAGAATATTCGTATTAAAATGTGGTAAAAAATGGCAAGATATTATAGAGAATAAAGGTTTGTTGTTTCAAAAAAAACTTCCAGTGCCATCATTAGACCCCCCCATTATCTAAACCTTTCATCCTCATACCTAATGTAGCTACATAAATACTAACATGACATGTATAAAGCCTATACAAGAAAATCAAAATACATGTGGATTTATAGAACATTTGAGAGATCTATTATTGCAGATTTGCCTCCAAATGGATCGTAGACTGGTCCTTTTCTTTTGGTTCCTTGAGTTGATGTCCATGATATCCTTCATTAGCTTTCTCTTTTGTTTGACTTGAAGTTTGTTGAGTCATGGAGTCTGAGGTGTAATATTTGCTTGTGTACTAAACATAACAATTTATCTTGTAACAATCCATTTCAATTTATGAGATTTCCCCCCGGCGTGCTTCAAGAATCCTCATTATCTCATTGTATTGTTCTCATCGTTGCATTTCCAAATTGTGAATAATTTCTGAGAAAGTTCTAAGTGAGATGTCATTACTTTGTAAGAGCTCTGCATGTCTCTTCAAATCCTATGGATACCTGTGAGGTCTCATGAATCCATGTTGTTTCAGAACCTGAAAGGAAAATTTTGTTTCCTATAGAGAACTTGGAAAACCAGTTTGTCCAAAGAGAACCCTAATGCACTCTTATGGAGGATGAGAAGGACTACAATGAAACATCAATATCAATTCCAAATTGTTTCTTCAGGTAGAGAAACCAAGCTTTGTGTATAAATTCTATAGTTCACTAGGGAAAAAGATTCACATTCAAGCCAGAAAAAAGCCACAAATGTCGCACATACTAGGTTTCCATGTGTAGCCAACCAACAAATTAGAATAATAAAGGACAACTATAGTACATTACCAAGACAAAAACCCCAGAAAGAGGAATAGATGGTGAGCCGGAAGGAGGTGATGACAAGAAGTTTCCTAGGCTCCTCCCCCCATGGAATAGATGAGCACCAAATTGATAAAACTAAACATGACTGAGAGAAGACAAATATGAAACTCCAAGAGGGCAAAGTCTACGAGGTTATAACACTTACCCAAAATGCGGAATGTTGAAACTTTGTGAGCAAATGTGCATGTCCTTTCCACTTCGTTGACCTGCTCCTCCAATTGCGAACTAGAAAGAGGGAGTCCAATACTCCAGGAGACCCCTCAACATTCAGAAACTTCCACATTGCATTTGGATTTATCCCACCATTCCAACATAGAATAAGTATGAAGGGTATATAGTTTAAATGCTACATTATCCGTCTCATGCTGCTTCGAATGAGTTGTGACCTTGGAATTCTAACCTGCTCTCTTGGTCCTTGCCTTCCTTTAGAACTTGCTTTGTGGTCTATTAACATCATAACTAATGTATGAAATCTCGAATGATATGCTTAGTGAATGAAGGAGAGAGTCATGCCCCCATTTTTTCTCAAAGTTCCTTGAGGCAGGCTAGAGGCTTCTTTTGCTAGATTGTTTGCCTTGCCATTATTTTCTTATAAGACATGAAAAAAGGAAATTTTATCAGCTTCTGAGTAAGTTTTGTAATTATGGAGAGGATTGAAGTTAGTTGGAAGTCTTTCAAAGGTTCCTTGTGTGCTAAATACTTAACGACAATCCTTGAGTCTCCGATGACTACCAATTCTCTTATCCCCATGCTAATGGCTACATAAAAGGCCTTGAAAAAGAGCATAATCCTCCGCTTGATTGTTTGTTGCAATTCCCAACCCCCAAACATAGACAAATTCCTATTTTCCCTCAAGGTCATAGATGACCCCTCCTGCTCCTGCAACCCCTATTCTCTAATTATTGTTAAACAACCAAATCAAAACATAATTTTTGATAAACAAATCAATAAGTAAATCCTCAAATAAATATAGACAATATTTTAATTGAAATATTTGATCTTAAATTTTGTTGAATACCAAGTATAATATTAAATTGTAACTAATTTATATTAATAATATAATTTTGTCATTATTTATTAAAAAAAACACATATTTATTTCCTCTTCTTTCTATATCTATCTTAAAATAAGTATTAATATCAAACAAAATCTCAATATAAATTATATTATTGTAGTAATAACTTATAACACATAAAACTAATAACAAACTTAAACATATATAAAACTAATACCAAAATTAAACATATATAAAACTAATAACAAATTTAAACATATGCTAGGAAAGACCAAAAGACATGAAAATGACTTCACCAATGATATTGTGTACTAAAATAAATAAAAGGATGTCATGTTGCAACTAAAGAATTAAAAAAAACATGCTCCTTCCTTGTTTTGTAGAAGCTATGATAAGGCTTTCCATAAATGAATTTTCATAAAGGTTTTGTTACATACCATGAAGTATAATGGATTGAGACTCTATGAAATGTATAACAAGTACAAGTTGGAGAGGGTTTATATCTAACCATTTGATATTTTAATCAATGTAAATATTAATAAAATTAATAACATGTGAATATTAATGAAATTAATAACAACAAGAAAATTCATATAGGATGATGTATGATAAGAATATGAATATCAGTAAAATGAATAATAACCACAAGTTAGAAATAGTTTAGTAAGATAAATAATAACCACAAGTTAGAAATAAGTTAGAAATAGTTTATAAAGATGATATTTTGATATCATATAACATTGACATTGTTATCGATATGATAATATTTTGAAATTAATAATAATTATAAATTGAAGAGGGTGTAAGTTAATTAATAGAAAAATATAATTTTTATTTATTTTAAAGGTTTATGTAAGATGACATTTTAATATGTAAACGACTTTGAAATTACCCATACGCATGACACTTTTGACATGGATGAGACTTTAACATCAACAACTTGATGTAAGATGGCATTTTGATAATAATTTAACATTGCCAGCAACACGTATGACAACATTAATAATAATTTTAATTTACTCATTAATAATAATTTTAATCTACTGAGGATTTATAAAATGACATTTTGACACTTGTTACACTTTGACATTGCTATCACTGTCCATATGATTGAGATTAATAATAACATAGAAGTTAAAGAAGATTTATAGAAAATAACATTTTGTGAGAGAGGACATTTGACATTGCCACTCATATGAGTGTCAAAGTAAAAGAGGATGCCAAACTGCAAGTCGAGAACTTTGAGAATAACACGCTGAGGTATTTGGACATCTGATCGGTGACGTCAACGAATTATTCACTTAAAACAGGCCCAAGAGCAAACAAAGCGTGCCAAATTTGGTGAAGAGCAGTGTCAACAAGAATGAGAGGCTAAGAAGCAGAGAGGAATTCAAGCCAAATTTGGTGACGCGAAGTGGGAACAAGTATCAAGCAGGAATGACGAGGGATCCCCGCCATTACAATCCGCCTAAAGAAGCCCACAGAAAAATCATGGCCCATGGTTTTCGCCCTGATTTCAATTCTCCTCCATGGTTTCCACCTTAAGAAAGCATTTTTTAAACATAAAAAACAAATAAATACCCGAATCCCAAACAGATGCCAACGATCGAATTTATCCAACTGACGAATCCAAGTGCCTCCGGGTGGATCGAACTGTCACCATCCCGAACCCATCCCCATAGCAGGCATGGCAGAATCTATTTCCACGCGTACTGTCGGATAGATCACATTCCCGGAGCGTAGGAGCGCAATTAGCAGCCATCTCTTTGTTGCATGAATTTATGATATGCTACAAGCCTTTCTTGCAGCTCTCCTCCCGGTTCTTGGTCTCTTCTCAGACACTGAAGAATTCCCAATGCCGAGCGCGGTTCAGAACTTGTATGAAGTTTGCAACGAGACCTTCTCCTCCTCCGCTGTGCCCGTGCCTCCACAGCGGGCTATCCAGAGGTTGCGTTCCGTGTTAGGTCAGTTCACCCTAACCCAAATGCTTATAACGCGGATTCGTAATATGCAATTCCTCAGTTTTATACAGAAGAAATCTAACCCCCATCATGATTTTTTTGAAGAACACATAGATAATTAGATTCTACAGATTTTTTAATTTTTTAATTAACCCACTTGTTTTTCTAGCCTTTTGGGCTCTGAGGGACTTCTCAACTGGATTGTAGTCGATGGCGAGGAGTTGGGTCCCTCGCTTGAACCCCACCCATGAATCACAAGCGTGGGATTGGTGAGTCCCGGCCATTGTTTTCCTGCAAATGCTTGCACGTTGATACTTTTGATGCTCTAAATGATGCATTTTATTCTAAATTGCGTGTTGTGAATCATCCCACGTTGGTAACAGTTGTGTCAGAGAGATGGATTATGATGGATCACACAGACAGAGACGGTTTATAGTGCATTAGCCACACCAGTAGCTTCACCAATCTTGGCTTTGGTGTGCAAGTCCTTGAGTTGATATAATAGCATCTTCCCTTGCTCTGATATTAACATCACCGCTGTCCTCCTTCCTTCTGTAGTGGATGAATTTTGGGATTGGCATCCTGTCCTGTCTTGAAGTTTTTCTTGTCTTTATGTAACTTGACTGGACACCTTCTCTCACTCTGGTGCTAATGTCGCCCCTCTCCTTCCTTTTGTAGTGGATGCAGTCTGGGATTGGCATCCTGTCTGTCTTGAAAATTTTCTTGTCTTTATGTAACTTCACTGGACACCAATCCTGAATTTTTTCTTGTCTTTATGTAACTTGACTGGCCACCGATGCTGAAAATTTTCCTGTCTTTATAAAACCATCATGGGATTGGCATCCTGTACTGTCCTGAAAATTTTCTTGTCTTTATGTAACTTCACTGGACACCAATCCTGAATTTTTTCTTCTCTTTATGTAACTTGACTGGACACCGATGTTGAGAAATTGCCTGTCTTTAGGAAACCATTCTGGGATTGGTATCCTGTCCTGAAAATTTTCTTGTCTTTATGTAACTTCGCTGGACACCAATCCTGAATTTTTTCTCGTCTTTATGTTGCTTGACTGGACACCGATGCTAAAAATTTTCCTGTCTTTATGAAACTTGACTGGATACCAATGGTGAAAATTTTCCTCCGAAGTTAATGTCTGGTGTAACTACATTCTCTTATATTAGAATGGTAGTGAGGAAACGAATTGTCTGATTCTCTGGATTCTAACGTCAGTTAGCCTTGTTTTGGCTATGACTCTCCAACAGCCACACTGAAAGTTGGGTGATTGCTGAGTTGGTGATTTGAACAACTTGTTTTGGGAACATGCAAGTCTCCCCGCAACGAAACCAAATTTTGGCTGAAAATAAGACCTGCTGTTGCCAACATTCTGAGGTTGCAGACCATTCTAGTCAGTATTGCTACTTTCATCTGTTTTTCTTCCCATTTCTTTTGTAACAATTTGCAATTTTCAACAGTAAGGCTTTCCCCACAAAATTAACATGCTGGTTTGATGGTTGTGGACAATCCTTTGCATAAGGTTTGGATCGGTGCAAATATAACATTCAATTTGTCCACATGGTGTGCAAGCACCTTGATATGGTACACAACCACCTCATGTGACAACCTCGATATGGTGCATGACCACAGACCACCTCAACCTGCAAAGAAAGTGCGTTTGGATTTCTCTGCTGTTGCAGCCTGTAATGCTCTCCATTTGTGAGCATCATGATTTGGTGAGTCACAGACCACATGCCATTTTGACGTTGCTGTCTTCCTCAAATTTAAATTTGGTCTGTACCAAGGTGTGGTGATTTGGGTCCTCAGTCACCTAGGCAGCTTGGCTTACTATAGTTCTGCTTTTCTTTTCAGTGCATAGCACCCATGAAGCATATGCCTAATACTTGAGATAGACAGCATTAAAGTTTTCCCATTTCTGCAGGGTAAAACATTTCTGGAATGGCTGCATTAAGATTTTGCATGTCAACGTTTCAGGCTACCCAGTCAGAGCCCATCATCAAGACAA
>WSFP011530050.1:0-12090 GCA_009831015.1 Picea engelmannii | reverse complement strand
ATTGATTACAAGTGTGATATTGTAGCATTTTACATTGATGTGGCTAATGTAGTTATATATTGTCATTTGATAGTTAGATGGTAATTTCGGGGATTACTTAGAATTACCCTTTTAGATGGTGATTAATGGTTAAATGAGTTTAGCAGTATTGACCAAAGTATAGATTAATCTTGCTAAATTAAATTGTAGTTAATGATTAAATCATAATGCAGCATTGCCAAAATGATTCGTAATTGAGGTTATTTCGATTGAAATTAATGCTTGATTGTATTGTAGAATTGTTGATTGATTTGAAGTGATGTTATTTAGACTAAAAGTAATGAATATTGTGAAAAGTAGAATGGTTGATTGGATTGTATTAATTGTTAATCAGTTGATAAGTTAAAGACTAAATTATAATTTAGACTTGCTAAATTTGAATGGATACTCAATGTCAAAAACAATTTGTAACTATTGACTAGTTTAGACTTGATGAATGGGTCGAGTGGTTGATGAAGTCGTGACCTCCCTAGTAGTCATCCTCTTGTGTCTCGTCGACCTTTTGTGTGGGGTGTGGGTATAGTCTCTCGTTCAGTATTTGGATCCTAGCGCGTCGACATTTTCTAGAGTCCTTGGTCCAGATAGGATGTGTTGCGCCAAGGTTATTGACACATCTATCACCTAGGGACAACATGAATCTTGATGAGGGGATCATGGCGCACCCTACTTGGAGAGAGACGAATGATATCTTGGCTAGATTCGGTGCCTTCCGTGTGAGTTTTGTCGAGCGTTGTAAGTTTTTTTTTGCGCACGGGTTGAATGCCTTCAGGTGTTTGGTTCATGTGCCTTAAGGTTCTAGTCTTGTTCGTCAAGGTCGTTGTGTCAGGAGGGGGATGTTGTTATTTGGCGTGTAGGCGTGGTCCTGTTGTTTTGGGTGGGTAGTCATTTCTCCTTGTTGTTCTACGCATGTTTCACCCAGTTTCCTTTGTGCCTGTGTCTGGAGTCTTTGTTGCCTGTTGCCTGGACTGCATGCTTGTGTTCGTCCTCAGTGGTGTGGTTAACTATTTTCGTCATCATCTTCTTGCCTAAAAAAAAAAAAATTGCACTTTTGCTTCACTTGTAGTCGTAACGAAGGAGCTGTTACATATGCTATCAGAGCATGTTCAACCCTACGACTGTGGATCGCCAGGATTTCCACTGTAGTAAACCTATGAATATTAACCCTTGCATTAATTAAAAACCTTAACGTGTCCCTTTGGTGATCTCATTTAGAGGACGCCTCAGAGGTTCGCAATGTGGTGTCATGGAAGGAGGTGTGACGCCTCCAAAAGTTCTCGCACCTTCTGAGTTGAACCCCCTAGGGGAGGAACAAGTCCTTGGGCTGGATTCACTTGTTGTAAGGGATGATGATGGTCTGACAAGGCCCTTCCAGGTATTGACAAAGGACCTTGATTCGTCATCGATACTGAGATGAGGCCAGGGCACCTATACCCCTGAGGGTCCATAGTGCACCCTAGATAGTACTGTTAGCATCCTCCGAGAAATCGAGAGAGTTGAGTTCTTGAGCCCACGAGTGTCACAAATGGATGTGTCATCGAGGCACGGCTGTAAAGAAAGGCATTGTGCTTCATGCTTCATGATTATGACCTTCAGCATGAAGGTCCACATGGGGGTCTTTCAACTGAAGGGGAGCTCTCTTTTATGGCAGAAGATGCTCCTGCCACTTTTGAACGTGGTCTTCGACGACGTGTCATAGGAATTGTTTGAGGGATGATTGTAGGAAAGGTATCTTTCTAAGGAATTTGTTGAGTGTCAGCTCAACGATTTCAACGCCTTGCAGTGAGGTAGTCACACGATGCCCGAGTATGAGGCCCGTTTTGGAGCTGCTTCGGTATGCTCCACACCAAGTTACCCAGAAACTCAAGGTCAAGAAGTTTGAGTTTGGCCTTATTGTTAGAATTCAACTTCTACTTTAGGTACCAGGATTACTGGACCAAGGAAAGTGTGTTGGATTGTGGGGTGCCACATTACCAACATTCTTTCCTAGAGGAAAGGTCCGATGCATCTGGATCAGTCGGACCCACTACCATGGGATTTTGGGTAAGGCCCATTGGATTCATGTAGTGGTTAATAACCGCCAGGCAAAGCACCAGTCGACTGTGCTCGAGACGTCAGGTACCGTCATTGAATAGAACCTTAGTATTTTGATAGATCCCAGGGCTACCAAGAGTTTCATTTATGGTGCAACGCTAAAAAGGATTAAGGTAAAGTCAGTCGAACAGGATGATTTTAGCTTAAGGTTTTGGGAGCCAAACAGAAGGTTGGAAGAAGGGTTATGGGTTGTACCCTTAACTTGGGAGAGTTTGTCACCAGGGCCAACCTGTATGTCACGATATTAGGATCTTATGATGTCGTGATTGGTATGGACTGGTTGGAATCGCATGAGGCGATACTCAACTGTAATATGAAATGATTGATCTTGGTCAATGATGAGGGATAAATATTTGTGATTGTAGGACGTAACTAGGGAGTTTCCACGAGGTTCATGTCTTCCTTGCCACTGCAGAAGAGCATGCACAAGGGATGTAAGCTTTATGTGATCCTTATGTTAAAAAAGAAGGGAGTAGCGGAAGGTCTAGAACACCTTCCTATGGTGAGAGAGTTTGTGAACATCTTTCCAGAGGAGTTACCTA
Source organism: Picea engelmannii (assembly GCA_009831015.1). NCBI lineage: Eukaryota > Viridiplantae > Streptophyta > Pinopsida > Pinales > Pinaceae > Picea > Picea engelmannii. The sequence goes on along the minus strand of WSFP011530050.1, from coordinate 9,418 downwards.
AGATGACACCATAGAGGGAATTGGATTTTACTATAGACCTAAAACTGGGTACTGAACCAATAGCTCGAACGCTTTATCAGATGTCAACCCTAGAGTTATAGGAGTTGAGAATGAAACTAAAAGAACTGTTCTACCTAGGCCTGATACGTCCAAGTGTGTCACCGTGGGGTGCACCTGTTATTTTCATATGAAGAAGGATGGGTTGTGGAGGCTCTGCATTGACTACCGTCAATTGAACAATGCAACGATCAAGAATCAGTATCCATTGTCGACGATTGATGATCTATTAGATCAATTGAAGGGTGCGGCGGTGTTCTCAAAAATTGATTTGTGATTAGGGTATCACCAGTTATGGATCAAGGAGGATGATGTCCTTAAGACCACCTTTAAGATGAGGTTCATAAATTATGAGTTTATTGTTTTACTGTTTGAACTGACAAACGCCCCAAGGGTTTTTATGAGTTTGATGAACAAGGTGTTCCGCGAGTACTTGGACAAGTTCATCCAAGTATTCATTGACGATATTTTTATTTACTCTCAGACGACGAAGGAGAATGATGAGCACTTGCACTTGGTACTATAGTGTCTGCCTGAGAATGAATTGTATGGGAAGTTGTCCAAATGCTCTTTTTATCAATTGAAGATTCACTACTTAGGGCATGTCATCTCTGGCAAAGGTATCATTGTGGATCCAGTGAAGGTCGAGGCTATTATGGAATGGCCTACATCGATGAATGTCCCAGAAGTACGTAGCTTCATGGGTTTAACAGGATATTATCGACAGTTCATTGAGGGATTTTCGAAGATAGCAAATCCAATCATGAAATTGCAGAAGAAGAACAAGAAGTTTGTTTGGACCTAGAAATGCGCGGTAGCAATTCGGAGGCTCAAGGAATTGTTGACAACAACACCAATACTAAATATGCCTAACATGGATGTGGACTTCTTGGTATGCATTGATGCATCCAAGGAAGGCTTAGGTAGAGTCTTGATGCAAGACGGACGAGTGATCGTTTACATCTCGAGGAAACTCAGAAGGCATGAGGAGAACTACGTGACGCATGATTTGGAGTTGTTAGCCATCGCATATGCCTTGAAGGTTTGGAGACACTACCTTGTTGGATGAAAATTTGAACTAAAGACTGACCACTGGGGGCTACAACACATCTTTACGCAAAGCGACCTGAACATGCGACAACAACATTGGTCGGAATTGCTTAGTGAGTACGACTTCGAGATTACTTACATAAAAGGAATAGTGAACCGAGTGGTAGATGCATTGAGTTCGAGACCATGCATCTTTTCAGTGTTGCCTCTTCAGACGAATCTATGTGAAAATATTCTAACTTTACAGCGTGACAATGACTGGTACAAAGAGGTCAAGGCTTTTATCAGACAAAACACAATGATGGTACCAAGATTTGAAGGATTTTCATTCGATGATGATGGTTTATTGAGGTTTAAAAATTGGATTTGCGTACCATCGAACGACGAGTTGAGGAGCTTGATCCTAAGCGAGGCTCATAGAGAAGTTTACATGGCTCACCCGGGAAGTCACGAAGATGAGGTCAGACCTTAAACCCTTATTCTTCTGGAAGGGAATGAAGGTAGACATAGTAAACTATGTGGCCATATGTCTAGAATGTCAGTAGTTAAAGGCTGAACATAGACATCCAACAGGATTACTACAGACACACGCTATTTCAGAATTGAAATGGGAGGTTATTTCGATGGATTTTATTGTTGCATTGACACTGACGGCAAGGAGACACGACTTGATTTTCGTAGCAGTAGACACTCTGACGAAGAGTGATCACTTTATTCCTGTGCCTACAACATATCATGCACCTGACATAGCTAGATTTTTCATCAGTGAGATTGTGAGGCCGCATGGCGTGCCTAAGAGGATTATATCTGATTCAAGATCAATGTTTACTAGACAATTTTGGACGAGTTTCCAAGAGGCCTTGGGAACCCAACTTAACTTTAGTACAACATATCAACCGAAGATTAATGAATAGACTGAATGAATGAACCAGACCTTGGAGAACATGTTGTGCTTGTACATGATGGACCAACAAAAGCGTTGGGAAGAATTGTTTCCATTGGTGGAATTCGCTTATAACAACAGTTACCAAGGCACCATTAAGATGGCGCCTTTCAAGTTTATTTATAGGCAACCGTGTCGGACGCCTTTGAGTTGGGATCAGCTTGAGGATAGGGTCTCGATGGGACCAGAAGCGATCCAAGAAATGGAGGAGAAAATGCAAACAATAAGACAAAGGATTAAAGAAGTGCAGGATCAACATAAGAGTTATGTCGATGCGCACCGTGTTGACCATAGTTACGATGTGGCAATCGAGTATTCTTGCTGCTGAAACCGCATAAGAGTTTGATCCAGTTGGGAAAAGGGGATAAACTATCTTCTAGGTTCATGGTAACCTACGAGATTATGGAAGGGAGAGGCCCGTGGACTATTGACTAGACTGGCCTGATTCTTGAGGTGTTTTTCACGATGTATTTCACATCTCTGTTTGAGACATTTTGATTAGTAATCCTACACATTTTTTGACTTGAGCACCTGGCGGGTGTCAGATGAGGGGGCGCTCACGGCTGAGCCAATCCGCATCCTAGATCATTGCATTCCACAACTACGACATCGAACAATAGATCAGGTCAAGGTCCAGTGGGACAACTATAGTCCGCACTCAACGACCTGGGAGGATGCATATGATATGTGCCAACAGTTTCCATTTTTGTTTGATAGATAGACTTATGATACTGTGATACACATTATTTTGGCACTTATACTGTGAAACTTTGGGACGAATTTTAAAACAAGAGGGGGTGTATGTAACATCCTTCTCTTGCACACTAAGCGAACTTATTCTTTGAGGACACTTGCTCGCAAGTGATCCAGATTATTATGCTATTAAAACATTGATTTTGATTATGAGGCGTTATGGGTTGATGACATGTTATTTTACTGCATTGACATAGATAGGTGCTATTGATTCGGTTTTACTGAGTGTGTAGGATTTTGGACCTTGAGGATGCAGAGGCATCGATGAAACCCCTTTGACTTCGGATCGAGTCAGGGAGTGAACCATTGGGGTTTGATGGTTTTATATGTGATATTAGTGCATCTGATTAGATAATATGATTATGGATATATTTCTGACATGATTCATTGATGATGTAGGTTGATGATAGCTTGTTGACCAGACTCACATGTGGAGTAGAGGGGTCATGCATGACTACCAAATATGTTGAGGGAGAGGCGTGGACAATAGCCCTGCCACAGCCTACTAGCACTCCCATCATGGCTTGAACTATAGGCTAACATTTACCTAGTTTGAGAGGACCCGTGATGTCATGAGGGAAGACTGTGACAGTCACTCATGATGATTCTAAAGGGTGCGCAATAAGGCGGGGGCCTTTTTCCTTAGAGGCTCTTAGTCTCCCACAAGTTCACCTGACAGAGTATTGACTCCAAGGGTTTTTGATGTCTACCAAGTCAATCAAGAGGCGAGTGGCACCCTTGGAGCAGATAGTGCGTCCTGAAGGGCACATCATGCAAGGGAAACATATGAGGCGAGTGGCACCCTTGGAGCACCTAGTGTGTCCTGAAGGGCACGTCACGTTGTTAATGATAAAGGAATGACCCTAGGTGGCCTTAGGACGAATAATGTGATAAGAAAATTTTAAAACAATTTCCCTAATAAATGGTCGCCCAACACGAAAATTAAAGTCTAGGTTTAAATTATACTGGTGGTAGAATATTTCTATCCTTATATATATATATATATTTAAAAATAAATAAATATATTTATGAAAATAAAAATAAAATAAATAATGATGATAATCTTCATTAATCTTGTAACAAGAAGGGAGTAAGCAATTTAATTGATTCATAAAAATCTATTGGGATAAAAATTAAAAAAAGGTGAAATAATTGTTTTATTATATTATGATAATTTAAAATTTATTAATTAAAAAGGGAAAAGGGAAAAAGTTAATTAAAGTTAATTTCTACACCTACCAAATTGAGTTCTAAATGAAAAGAGGAAAAAGGGAAATCTAAAATAATTAGGAAACTAGGAAAAGAGGGAAACATAAAAAGAAAAGGGAAACACAAGGGAAAAAGAAGAAAGTCAAACTTAGTAAGGTATCTAGCATTTAAGAACTTTCTAATTTAAACTGAACTAGCAAATTAATAATGGGGAAAGTCATTAAAACCTGTAAGGGAACTTGGGGACACATAGGAGCGATTCTAGGAGTGACTCTAGGTGGGTGAGGGAAATAAGGGTAATTAATTAATTAAAGAAATTAATTTATGGAGGAATGAAGGGGATGGGTGACACTTGTACGGGGAGGATTTTTAGGAATTAATTTATTAAACATTAATTTAAATGGGATTTTGGGAAGGTAAAGGAGTTCAAAACTCTATATAATGGAGGGAGGAGAAGGTGGAAAGATCTCTTCTGTTATGCATAATGTTACACTATAGAAATTCGTACTTGACTGACTTAGCTTGTGGGAGTTGGGATACCCAGTTCGGTGAGGAGTGGTAGCTCGGCCTTAAAAGGCGAGCTAGGAGCTAGTTGAATCTTTGGATAGTGTGAGTGACCCCTTTGCAGCTCGGGGGACTAAGGGGGAAGAAGAGTACCCCTAGCATTGGCTGGGAGGTATCGATGAAGTCTCGTATGTCGACAAGCGGGAGTTACACGAAGCCTGCGAGACATCAACTCAGAGCAGGAAATTAGGCAATGGTACACTTTCTTTATTTTTGCATGGTAGATTGTAGTAGGATTTATGCTTTGGATTTGCATGTTTAAATGGGTAAGTAAATTGATTTTCTTAGTGTTCTAGTTGATGACTGATTATTTCCATAGCCTATAGCTTAATGATTGATTGAATCCCATGGCCTTCGATTCTCGGCATGTCTTGACCGCCCTATGGTGTATTGATTTGTGAATATTGTGGTTGTTTTCGCCGTTCGTCCCTATCTCATCAGTCCTCGCCTGAGCAGTTGACAAGGAGCCTGATCTATGGTCATCGCTTTAGCATTAATAGACCTATGGATCTCAATGCCCTAATTTTTTGTGCATGGATGATGAGCGAAGGATGTTCCTGTCAATCGTCTACCTTCGTTATTGTCCTTGGATGATTGTTTGACTTGCACCATCTAACAAAGATCTCTGTGTATGGATTATCTTGTTTCCTTGTTATTTTTTTCTCTGTGCCTTGACTGATGGAATCCCTGCAATCATTTCAATGATTTTTTCCCATTGGATCCTTGCATTTCTCTTACTATTATCTGCATTTTATATTTCGTATTCTGGCAATGGAAAAACGAATTTATTTCATGTATTCATTTTTGTATTGGTATCCTAGAATGGAAAAACATTTTTATTTGTTATCATGTCTACGTTGTATTGGTATTATGGAAATGGAAAAATGATTTGATTCCATGTCTGCATTTTTATATTTGGTATTCTGGCAATGGAAAAACAAATTGATTTCATCTATGCATTTCTGTATTGGTCTCCTGGAATGGAAAAATGTTTTTATTTGTTATTCCTGTCTACGTTGTATTGGTATTTTGGCAATGGAAAAAGGATTTGATTCCCTGTCTGCATTTTCATATCTGGTATCCTGGAAATGGAAAAACGTGTTTGTGTTATTCATGTCTGCATTATATTTGTATCCTGGCAATGGAAAAACGAAATCATTTCCCCTGTCTGTGTTTTTATAATTGGCATCCTGGTAAGGGAAGGGCTTTTGGTCATTCATGTATGTGTTGCATTTGGCATCTGGGCAATGAAAAAGGGAAGTCATGATTTTCCATTTAAAACGTGTCGGAATTTGTTGTAAACGCCCATGGATTTGATAATAAAACGAATGACTGAATTTGCTAAAAACGCCCACCAATTTGTTGTTAAATCTATTGACTAAGTTGTTGTTAAATGCCCACAATTTGCCATCAAAGGTATACTACATTTTTCTGGTGTGTTGGTACAACTAATTGATTATTATTTAATGACAGAAAAAAAAATGTGGTTTCTTTCTGGTTTATTTAATGATAGAAAATGATGACTGTGTTGTTTCCTTAATTGACCACAATTTTCCCCTTGAAATTGTGACTGAATTTGTTGTAAATGACCACGATTTTTCCATGTAACTGTGACTGCGTTTTTCCCTTAAATGATGGACTGTAGTTGCTATTGATTGGACACACTTTTCCCTTAAAAGATTGATTGAGCTTTGTCATTGAATGGACATGAAATTGTCATAAATGTCGATTGTGTTTTGGCTGTTGAATGACCACGAGTTGATCCTTCTGCAGCTTGTATTGTTTTTTTTATTATTATTCTCCTTCAAATTGAGTGTTTACCCAACATTCTCACTACCAAACATTAATTTCTGCAGCGAGGTTACTGGTCATATTAATTGTCAGGCTAATTTCTACAGCAATGTCAAAGGACAACATTTTCCTTCTTAATATTAATTGCCACAGCGATGCTAACAGTCATTAGTTCCCTTCTTAATGTTATAGACAGCTAGTTATTTTTGGTATGGTCATCTTAGATAGACGGCATGTGTAATTCAATTGATTACAAGTGTGATATTGTAGCATTTTACATTGATGTGGCTAATGTAGTTATATATTGTCATTTGATAGTTAGATGGTAATTTCGGGGATTACTTAGAATTACCCTTTTAGATGGTGATTAATGGTTAAATGAGTTTAGGAGTATTGACCAAAGTATATATTAATCTTGCTAAATTAAATTGTAGTTAATGATTAAATCATAATGCAGCATTGCCGAACTGATTCGTAATTGAGGTCATTTTGATTGAAATTAATGCTTGATTGTATTGTAGAATTGTCAATTGATTCGAAGGTGATGTTATTTAGACTGAAAGTAACAAATATCGTGAAAAGTAGAATGGCCGATTGGATTGTATTAATTGTTAATCAGTTGAAAAGTTAAAGACTAAATTATAATTTAGACTTGCTAAATTTCGATGGATACTCAATGTCAAAAACAATTTGTAACTGTTGACTATTTTAGACTTGATGAATGAGTCGAGTGGTTGACAAAGCCATGACTTCCCTGGTAGTCGTCCTCTTGTGTCTCATCAACATTTTGTGTGGGGTGTGGGTATAGTCTCCCTGTCAGTATTCAGCTCCTAGTGCGTTGACGTTTTCTAGAGTCCTTGGTCCATATAGGATGTGTTGCGCCAAGGTTATTGACGTGTCTATCACCTAGGGATGACATGAATCCCGATGAGGGGATCATGCCACACCCTATTTGGAGAGTGACGAATGATAACTTGGCCGGAGTTGGTGTCTTCCGTGTGAGTTTTGTCAAGCATTGTAAGCTTTTTTTTGTGAACAGGATGAACGCCTTCAAGTGCTTGGTTCGCGCGCCTTGAGGTTCTAGTCTTGTTCTTCAAGGTTGTTGTGTCAGGAGGTGGATGTTGTCCTTTGGATTGTAGGCATGGTCCTGTTGTGTTGGGCAGGTGGTCCTTTCTCCTTGTTGTTCTACGCATGTTTCACCTAGTTTTTGTTGTGCGTGTGTGTGGAGTCTTAGCTACCTGTTGCCTGGACTGCGTGCGTGCATTCGTCGTCAGTGGTGTGGTTAACTATTGTCGCCGTCGCCTTCTTGCCTAAAAAAAAAAAATGCACTTCTGCTTCACTTGTAGTCGTAACAAAGGAGTCATTACATCAAGTTGGTTGAGCTATATTGACACAACAAATCCTTCATATATTGGGTAGTAGAAAAATGAGGTGTGCAGTAGCAACGCATCTTTGAAAAATTAAACTTCTTAGACTGAAAATATGAAGATTTGGTCAACACAAATTGGGGCATGGAACCTATGGAATAGGAAAAGACTCGGGAGGACCAAGAAGTAGTTGCAGAGGCATAAGAAGATACAAATCTAGTCTATATATATGTAGACTTTACCTTATATTTAGAGGACTAGTAGCCTCACTAGCTAATCTAAGATCCTTTTACGTAATTGTTTGTGTTAATCATTAAGCTAAGAATATATTTTGCTTTTCTTCATGAAACAAACTACTAGTTGAATTTTTTTCTAAGAAACAACTTTTGTTATTCCTATACTAGTATATCTAGGTCTCCTAAGATAAAGAGCTACATTGATATTATGAACTATTCTATTAATATTGGAGAACTACTAGAAATTTGATAGATACGCTGGAAAAAATGTATTTTTTTGTATACTAATTAGTATATGAGTAGAAACTTTTATTATTCCTATACTTTTATATCTAGGTATCCTAGGATAGAGAGATATATTGATATTATGAACTATTCTATTAATATTGGAGAACTATTAGAAATTTGATAGATAGCGAGGAAAAAATGTACTTTTTTGTATTCTAATCACTATATGAGTAGAAAATTTTGTTATGCCTATATTGTTATATCTAGGTCTCCTAGGATAGAGAGATACATTGATATTATGAATTATTCTATTAATATTGGATAACTATTACAAGTTTGATAGATAGCGAGGAAAAAATGTACTTTTTGTATATTGATTACTATATGAATAGTTAAATTTACAAGAAAAATATAGGACTGTATGTCATTAAATCAAGAGTTATCCTTAATTATTCTCACATCTGTGAGTCTAAATTATAAATGTATTATTTTTATTAATGAGTTATCCACACAAATTGGTATGAATAGTCAAATTGAGGATGCAACAAAATTATGATGAGAAGCTCAAGAGTCATCTAGGGTAGTTGAAGAATTAGAACTTTGGAAGGCCAAGCAACCATGAACTAAACTAATAAATGGTACCTTTTATTCAAGAAAAAGGGGGTTCTCTTTTGTCTTGTAAGTTATCCCCCAACCCTATGTTAATAAAGAGACTATTGTTAGCTAGTGTGTTTACACTCTCGCATAGTTATGTTTAGTATTGGGACTATTTTCTATGCTCCTAGGTCACATGTTGCTTGTGCGTGTGAGCATTCTAACTTGTCAACTATTCTAGTGTGTATAACGTTTTCTCTCACTTATCTTATACTTGCTAATGCTTGATATGAAACAAGGATTTCTTGCTAACATGTAACTACTATTTGTTTCTCTGAATATTTTATTATACATGTACTTTAGCTGGTGGACTATTGTCCTTTATCTATATGTCTAATCATGTTCATTTCAACCTAGTTACTAATTATTTTTATGATAGGGAAGTGTTCTTATAAATTGGATTGTTTCACTTCAAGAGAGAGTTGGGAAGGTCCAATTCAGATTCATTTGTTATAACAATGGGACTATTTTCCTTGTTATTGGTTTCTTTTCAAGATCATGTTATTTTCTCCTCTAATTAGATTTTACTTAGCTACAAGTTTCATATTATATGTGTTTCATTTCAT
>ML896567.1:769-12090 GCA_009831015.1 Picea engelmannii | reverse complement strand
TCCCTTAACCCCTAGTATTTATCATGGCATAAATACTATGTACTATAACACATAAACACTTAACATGCTTTAGACATTAAACAATATGGCATCAATCACAATATACTCCTTAATCTCTTAACACACTTTAACTCCTAACCATTATAACCTCAAACATATTGCATTCCTGACCCCTATGACCCTTGGTACAATTATTATTCAATGCACTCCCAAACACACTAATCCACCTAATACACTATAGTCTCTAACCATTGGGCACTAGGAAACCTATGAAACCTAACACATTAAACCCTTAACACATTTTGATCCCTAATTAATATGACCCTAAATAGATACCTTTTAGCACCCGAAACCTTTGACATAATTACCCTCATGCTCACTATGACCCCTGACACTCTAACCCCTTAATACACTTTGATCCCTTTCCATTATGATCTCAAACACATTATACTGCCTAACATGCTAAACCTTTAACACACTTTGACCCTTAACCACTATGACCCTATACATAATACAACCCTTAACATACAAACCCTTTACCAAACTTTTACCCCTACCATTATGACCCCAAACAAATTATACCCCCTAAATGTTATGACCCATGAAACAATCACCCTTTTAACACACTTTCACCTTGATAGGTGTATAATTTTGAACACACCAATCCACTTGACACACTTTAACCACTAAATATTATGAGCTTGAACACATTATAACCCCTAACCATTATGACCCTATTGAGATAGCTACAACTTCTGAAGTTCTACCTTCTACCTTAGAACTTTAGTAGAATCTAGGGACCCTTCCTTCTATTTCCTAATCCTAAAGATATTGATTTTCATTGAAGTTTGCTTGACTAAGAAATATTTACTTTTGGGTCAACACCCATTGTTTTGATCAAAAACTCACTTCATGCTCAGGCTATTGTACTTTCCCAAAAATAATTTTTTTTCATGAGTTATCTTTAACATGGACGGATTTGTACTACCTCATATTTAGTTTCACAACCCTAAGAATATTTGCTAAGTGTTACACCTCATATTCACCTCAGTATACCCTATAATATTTTCACCAAATGTGGACCATCATGTGAGTAGATCATGTGCCTTATTATATCATGATGAACCAAAAGTGTGGTTATATTTGCACTCATGTATTGTATTATACCATGATTAGATGTTCTATGTATTGGTGGGGGGCCTATGTAGTATCTCTAGACCCCATGTGGTCAATCATGGCTCATCCTTTTAGTCCCCATTTCAAGATAGGAATTTCTTTTATGGCTATAGTCAAGGATAATTTTAAGGATGGAAACTTATCTTAAAATGTAGAAACCTTGGAGAATCTTACTAGTCCTTAACATGCAAATTGTAAAATGCTTGGCTATTTTTTCGTAAAAAAAATCAAATTTCTAAGGATTTTATAGAGTTTCTATAAAATTTTGGCTATTTTTGAGGTAAGATAATTTTATCCTATAGAATTTGGGCGAATATTTTTTAGAAAAAATTGAAATTGGTGAATCTTTTCTTATGTAAAAGCATGGAAAATTAATCCATGGGAAAAATTTATCCCCTAAACTTGTTTCTGGCTACGGTAAACTACCCCTTGATGTTGGTAACTCTTCATCGTGTCAATAATTTATTATATGGGATGGTATACAACCATATTGGGGTGGATCTACTAGGATACGTGATCTAGGGGGGATACCGGTCCCTCTTACCCATTTCTCTGTTATGTAAAGGTGTTTCTCTTTGTAAAGGTTGTCACACCTATGTATAGCTCACTTACTCAATTCCTAAGCATGGATCCCTATCTTATGTATTCATCACACTTTCACCACCTACTATAAAACATGATTTTACGTATTATCCCTTAGTTTCAAATATCTTGAGGCAATGTCATAGTTCTTGAGGTAGTGCACATATCCCAAGGCATTGGTCACATCCTCTGAGGACATTTTGGATATTATTGCATACATGGACATCCTCTACACATGGAAGATTGGAGATTTCAGAGCACCCTCCTTTTTTATTACTTTTGGATATGTTCCTTACATTATTTGAGAGACAACCCACACATGTGGGATGTATGACAACCATGAGGGTGTTTTGGTGATGAATTGGCTTGGAGAGGCATCTTCCTTGCCTCATGGAGCATATTTTCTCAATTCGAAGGTTTGGAGATACCTTTTGAGCATTCCTTGAGCACATTTTGAGCAGGTTGTCCACTTTTAAGGTCTTTCTCCACCTTTCCATGAGTTCATTCCACTTGGAGGAGCTAAATGTTGGATCTTTTCCTGTTGGGGAGGATACTTCACCATGTTTTCAGGCCTCCACGTCACTCTTTCCTTGGAAGGTTGGGCTAGAAGAGAAAATTTGTCTCTTTCATTGTGGAATGTCCCTCTCTCATGCGGATTTTATGTAAATATGGCATTACTTTATTATGTATTGACATAGTTTCCTTCTTTGTGTGGATGACAAGTCTTCTTTTTTATCCTCCTAGGATAATTTTAGGGAGAAATAATTAATAAATAATGAGAAGGATGTAGAATCCTCCTCTATAAATAGAGGCACACCTCTTATTCCAAAATATTGTGAATTGTTGGATATCATTTGTGACTACAATTAATATAAGATCTTCCTTTTGAGGTTTTGTGTCAATTCTTGGAGATTTCTCTTTCTTGGTTATCTTCATGGTGCATTAAAACTTTGTTATGTTGATTCAAAACTTCCACTAGCTTTCAATATCAATCCATTTGAGGAGTTGTTTAACTACTTGGAGAGGAGACGATTTAGTGTTTGTTCCTTCCTTTTCCCTTGTTAACTTGGGTAAGTGCTCAATATATTGTATTGTTTTTCCTTTGGTTCCTTGGAAATGGTTTTAAGTATTTTGTTCAAGTGATAGTTGATCTTGTTGGTGAAGGTTTTTTGCTTTGAGGAATCCCTTCTTGTAGGTCCTTGGTTCTCTTAGCTTATCTTGATTAGGTTGGAGATTATTCTACTCTTAGTGGTATAATCTCTTACCCTAGTCCTTAAGATAGAAGTGACCAGCTTTTAGAGGCTCATACTTCTTGATTCCATAAGCCCTAATTGGATAAAATTAAGGCACTAGTCCTATATCCAACAACTAACCAAAAAAACCTAAAAATATTTATTTTTTTTCTTGTCTATAAAGAAATCTTATCGTGAAAATTTAGATCTAGTTTTATGAACAAAATTGTAAATAAGGCTCGGTACACTAGATCTAAATTGGTAGAGCAAAGAGGTTCTTGCGTCTACTTGTCCAAAGAGGTTCCATTTAGCAATTGTTTAGGAGTGTATCATAATAAGAGAGTCTCCCTCTACTATAATCCTGTCATATCCCTATGTTATTACTATACAAAGACATTTTTTCCAAAACTACCAATTCATCTTAATTATTTGTATTTGTCCCCAATGACCCCAAAAAGACTCTAAGAAATAAGTCATGAGGCATCTCTAAAAACTCTCTCTATACCTAAAGGGTCTGGATTCCCTTTTCATGGCCCACCAAAATTAAGTTTTATGAATTCCAGCGATGGTGGGGACCATTTTCCATAGGTTTATCTTGAGAAGAGGATGATTTAAATTTTTTTGACAACACCCTTGATTCAACGCCCCAAAGATGGAGAATTCTTTGTTTTTTTCCTAAGAATTAATTACTTTTTTTTGCTAATGACATTGAGAGTATGGTTTATTTTATATTCTAAGAGATCTCATCCCACATCACCTCTATACTCCTTTGTTCCCCCTTGAATTTACCCTAATTGTATTCCTTCCAAATTGACCACAAAAATGAATCTTGGAGCTAGTTGTCATACCTTATTTAAGATTAGGTTTATGAAAGGAGTGGAATTTCACTCTTCTAAAGTTGTCAAAATGTCATGTATTCTTCTATCTATTTTCCCGAACTGAGGGTACATATATCCCATATGAAATCATCTTGGTCACATTCATTAAATATGTGATATATTGTTTCTACCTCTTGTCTACACAGAAAGAAAAGAGATGGGCCCTTGAAACCTCCTATTTTGACTTGATCCCAAGTTTAAACTTTCCCCTTAGAGAGAAACCAAAGGAAGTTGGATACCTTTAGCCATGTTCCCATATTCCAAAACTACTACTAGATCCTTTATTTTTCCTATGAGTTGTGCTCTCCTTCCATTATGTAAGATTATTTGATGGAGAAAATCCCTCCTCTTGTCTATCCCCATCTAATTTTATCATGATTGTCCTTAAATCTAATATTTCTTTTCTATAGTTCTACTTATAGAAGCTCAGTTCCCACTTGAGATATTATTGGTGGCCAACTGTTGGTTTCTATTATACTTTATCAGTTATCTACTATGATCTTACCTTGTTGTCATAAGTTGACCCAAGTTCATATTTAACAAGCTTCCAACAAAATCCCTCTAAAACTATTGGCCCCCCTTGTAAACTAGAAGGCAACGCAGCACACAGGGTGTACTTTGCAGTCTCACCTGAGATAGCTCAATGGGTGGCTGCAATACTTAGATTCTTGTAGCCTAGGAATGAGTGAAGATCGGTGGCTATACCTTGTGATCTTTATTTATTTAGTCTAACCTCTTGATTAAAACAATCATTCTTATTCATGCATGTGGAGTATCAGATCTAAATAGTTCATTCATTCATTCATCTAGTATTTAATCCTTAACAACAATGGAGATCCATACATTCAATCACATAACACAATATTTACCATGGTTCACCCCTTCTTGGGATATGTCCACAAATATCTAGTTATCAAGCTCTTTATTATGTCTCAGCAATATGTTATGGCACACACGTTTACATTCTTAGATCTTACAATCTCAACCGACCTCTCGATCCCTGTGAGGATGACTAGATCGCACCATGCTCCTCATCATGCGATCTAACCCTAGGGATCAAGTTGCTCAAATCTTCTCTAGCTCACCAACTTATGATATTTTTTAGTTCTTACAAACCTTACAACTTTCGGACTCTCTCTACCTCCTAGGTACTACTGATCTCTTTCTGTATCTACCCAAATTAGGTTCTCTTCCATTAGACCTCCTAATTACTACTTATATATATTCTTGGCTCATCAACCATTACAATATATTGCAAAAACTCTAACCTTGACGTAGTTAGGCCTCCCTTTCACGTGTTTATTTTCCTTCTAGTTGTCCTTTCTTCCCTTCATGATTCTCTCCAAAAAATAGCCTTTTCCCCAGAATGGGTCTACATCCAACAGACACCCAACACTAACATGTGGCTCGTCTCGAGCCAGCTATGATTTTCGAGCTTCTTCAACAGCTCCTGCTAAAGTGTGGAACTTGTCTGCGAGTTCCCTTCCTTGTGTTTGAGCCTGCACGGTCTTTTCTTTGAGCTCATATTACACTTGTGTTGTGATCTCTTCCCTGATCATTTCTACAAATTATGCCTGTGTTTGTGCCATGTTCTTCTTTGCCTCCTCTACCTGCACAATGACCTCTGTTGCTAGCTCTTGGAGAGGTTCCATTTGATCTTGTTGGTCCTTCTTCTGTGTATGCATAGCTACTAGCTTTTCTTGCATCTTCTTCATGACTTGCATTCCTTTGAGGCGCTCGATGATATTCATCATTTTTTGCCTTTGCTTGAGGTCCTGGATGGTTGCACTTATATTTTCTCTTCCTGGTCCCAGTGCTAGACCTATTGATCTTCTTCTAGATTTGTCCATAGTTGTGTTGCCCTATCAAACAAGTCGACAGTTGCACTGACTTGTCGTTCCAATTCATCCATATGTCTAGATGCTTCTTGCTTCCTTTGTTCCTTCACCTCTGGGGGAGTGGTAGGAATTAGTTATTCCTAGAGGTTCTCGATCTCCTGCATGTATTGATCAATTGTTTGCACAATCTGATCAATTTTCTACGTTTTCGTGGGCTCTTCCATTTGCGTGATTTTTGGAATTCTGTCATAGGATGCAGCCACTCCCTACTCGAGCCTATCCGCGCAATATTTCTCGTATTTGGTCTCGAGCTTGACTTTCTCAAGAACCAACTCCAACTCCTCTTTTCTTTCATTTGTGTGTTTCATCTCTACTGCATTTGTTCATGCACGTGACTGCACCTCCTGCTCAACACTAACTTGTATTTTGTATAGTGCCTTGGTTGGTATCCGCTCCATTACCAACTGTAACTGTGCCAGATACTTCAAGGGTGTCTGGGATACAATATCATCTATGTGTAGCATGTTGGGTGTAATGTGGAAGGTCGGGCTCATTTGTGATATCGTCTGGATCATCTCATGTTCGCTCGGTGCAGCCTTGGCTCCTGCTTCTGATGTTGTGGGGAATGACTATGTTCCTCTTTCTTCCCTCTGTGCTCCTATGATATGTTCTAGGACCTGCCTTATATCATCCAGCTCGTCCTAAATTCAGTCCCTTTGGTTTTGGGCGTCTTCAAACTCCTTAGTTGCTCGGTCCTAGACTCTTTCGGCCACGAGGTTCACATCGTCCTTAGTGATTGTATATTTTGGTGGTTGCTTGTGCGCCTTGGCCTTTTTGTGGGCACCCCCAGTGTGTATAACCAGCCTCTTGGTCTGGTCTTGTTCCTATGGGGTATAAATCGATGGGGTTCCTTGTGCTATCGCAACCCCTTTTTTTGGTTCTTTCAGTGCTTGGGTGGTGTCCTTTTTCCTGGCCTGGGTACCTTTATTTGGCACACCCCCCTTATTTTGTGGTGTCAGCTTCTGACTTGGATTTAGATTCTTAGGCACATATTTATTCCCAGAAGGTGTCTGAACTTTCCCTACATTAGCCTCCTTACCTGTGGGAATCTCTTCAGTGAGAACTTGAACTCTCCAGTCATCTTGCCAAACCCTGATTGTCATCTCTACGTCTTCTTCCTTGACACAGTATCGCAATTATAATCATTCCTTCTCGGGATCCCTTCATGCTTGGATCCATACGGTGTTCCTGGTCGCTTTGAAGGTGACAATGTCTCGGTATTGCACGACCACTTCTGGAGTAAATCGCCAAGTCTTGGCAATGTTTTCTTGGAGGTCGTTGTAATACCCCGCGAACATGCTTGCATTTGTACTTCTGACTTTGGGGTCTGAAGTGCTCCCCAATGATGTGTACCGCACTGCGCAGCAATGACTGGTCTGCTCTCAAAAGTATGTGTATTGGGGCTCCCTCCATCTGATCAAGGCGATCAATATGAGTAGCCAAGAGTAATGAAACTTTGTCCCCGGGTCTTGCGCATCTTTGCAGTCCTCAAGGAACAAGTTTAATAAGTACGGGGCCCAGCTGAGCATAGTTCCCTCCGCACAATGTGTTGCAACCACGACAACCCTGGTAGAGAATTCCTCCTTGTGGCACTTCCTGAGAAACTTGCAAGCCATGAGTTTGGTGTATGTTATCATCATAACAATTTTCAAATCAGGATCCAAGTTTCAGAGATTTAGCGAAAAGCTACATCGCTATGGAAGTGTGATAGTTTGGAGGATAAGGTATTATATGGCGGCATGTAAAAAAATATAGTGGAGGCGCAAAAGGTAGGACTCGGCAGACTGTCGATCTTGAAACGGCCCGAATCAATGGCTAAGGCACATATCGGGCGGCGAAATAGAACGAAGTTTAATTATGCGAAGGTGGGCTGGGGAAAACTACTGTGGTTTCATTCGTGGACGTGTGGCACCCTCAGAGGCACATCGGGGCGAAAAGCGGTCTACCCAAAACCATTCTTTCCAACCCCCGATATCAAAAGTTGATGAGACTCGGTGGACCGTAGATCACCTGCTAATTTGCATTAATTTTTCCCAATGCATCTTGTCCTTGTGTTATTTTTCCACTCAGATTTTCAAACCTTTTCACCAGCTCTGTCAAGCTACCATCACGTAAATCCTTCACTCAACTGATCATCCAAAATAATCATGCCCTCCATGATTCAAATATTTGGAAAATATCCCAAGCCTATACCTAGCCTTAATTCTTATCTAAATCCCTCAGTTCCATCACTTCATTCATTTTTACCCTTGTTTTCATATTCCCGTTGAAAATAAAAAATATTCCTTTTATTAAGCACCCTTATCCTATCCACAAAGTCATGTGTTAAGCCTCATATGCCCAAAGTACTTAGAAAATAGAAAAAGGGTTTATTATTATTAATATAAGTATTTTTTTAAAATATTTATATTAATATTTAATCCAATATTTAATTTGTGGAATCACGTCAAATCATGGGACTTAATTTATAATGTGGAAAAGTCAAAGGTTGGATGGAGGGAGCACATACATATCAGGGATTGAAGTAGCGAGGAGGTTAATTATGTGAAGGCGGGCCGGGAAAACCACTCCAGCCAAATCCCGATGTAATAAATGCACCATTTATCATATGTTTAATGTGCAGCATATTTCCAGGAGTGCATTTCAACAACAAATATGGAATTTCCAATAAATGAAAATCCTCCTCATGGTGAAAAGGTTTTATGGAGGCAAGATTCAAGTTTTAGAAATTAAAGGAATTAATTTTTATGTCCATGAAAAATATTTAAATGGGAAGATGCACATGAACGAAGACTTGGATAATTCTTTATCCAAAGATTTATAGAAGTAAAAGAAGAAGATAAAAGGTATTTTACCAAAGACAGTAATTCACAATGAAATGGTAAATTGAAAAAACATAACACACTAAATGTTTTTCATTTGAAATGGTAACGGTAAATGTTTTTTACAGTGAAATGGTGAATTGGGAAAAACAAGACATGGTTTTAAAGAACCACGGGCGGGAATTATTTTTATTTTAAATATATTATTCCCAAATTTTTAATGAGAATATGGATAAATGCAATTATATTTGAAAGAGTATGAGTGACATTTCAAGGAGAACGTGGCAGAGGAAGGAGCTGGAGCGTCGAAGGAATCTGTAGGGATCATGAACCGTTTTTTTTTTAACTGCCATTTGTAATCATTATAGAAGCTGAAACGTTTCATTTTAGTTATTGTAACTGGTTTCACACTGAAGGAACTTGAATTGTATAAGTGTTGAGGTTCTGAGTGTATTAATGATGGGCAGAAGTGCAAGGGCACAATTCTGGTGGTTCTGGACTCTATTGTAATTTTTCTGGGACTGAATTGACTACATATGCAAAAGCATTTTCAATTGTTTATGAAAATATTCTAATGGCTATGATATGAGTTTTGTCTTCCTCCATTGTTTGTATTTCCTTTGTTATTTAATTCCATTTACATTTTCGTCTATTTAAATTAGATAGTTAAAATCCCAGAATTCATCCCTTGATGCTCTCGGCTGAAACAATTTAAATTGTGTGTATTTCTTCCCAACTAATTCAAAATTCATTTTATTAATGCTCTGATGCAGTTACTTTTTTTTCCCCTTTCCTCTTACACTCTGCAAATATTATTTACAGCTCAGATTCATTGCCTCATTTAGCTTTTATCCTATGGAGAGTTCTATTAGCCAGTCAATGTTTTCATTCAATTTCAGGATTTTGACTCCATAGCCCTGAGTGTCCCTCCTCTTCTTGGCCAACAACTTTATTAAAAACCCCCAAAACAAACCAAATCTAGCCACTGATTATCAAAGAAATATCAAGTGACACGAGAGATCCCTCTCTAAGTTGAGAAGGCTAGTGCCTCAGCTCTAAAGCTGGTTTAAACAATTACCTTTGTCATTTTTCTATCAGCTGAACAAAATTTACAGAGTGTTAACAGTGTCCATCCTTGTTGTTTTGTCGCTAATGCGCTTGATAATGATTCCACGCGACCCTCTCTCTGTGGAATATGTCTTTTTCATATCCTTCGCCAATGCCTTCTCCTTTGTCTTGTCGTTGAGGTACTGCACATGATTCTCCCCCGAGATGGAAGACCTGTAATATAAGAAATGAGCTCCACGTCTGTAGAGATAGCCTCTTCCACCCATAGATACCCTCTGTGGGTGACTGCCATCAATTGCTTAACATAGTTGTTTATGTCGCTTCCCCTTCCAAAATGTGGGATATCCAACAGGTTTAGAATTATGGTGTTGGCCAATCCGCTTTCCCACTATTTTGGTTGTAAAATTGGATCACCAAAGGGTCCTGTACCCACACTGTCAAGGTAGACCGGCCTTGCAAATTTTTGGAACTTGTCCACGTCGGTCGCATCGTGGTCCGAGTAGCATAGTTTTTCCATGCATCTCAGAAGGTTAGGCGTGGCATACACCCCTTCCGGTATACGCGACAGGACTATGGCTGTTGCAGCCTGTCTGCGCGGTGATCTTGATATGGGTTGTTTCCCCTTTCATTATGGTGGCTGGCTCAAGGTTCCATCCTTCATTTTTTTTTCATCAGCATATGCCTCTGGTCAGCCGGCAACATCTTCTACTAGTCCCTCCTACTGTTTCTCTGACTTTTTTGTGTGACCATCCTGGCGCGTCCGCTTCTGTCTGGTTTGGGGTTGTCTCATTTACCCTCTGGGCCTATTCAGCGTGTTCAGGGCACGAAGGATTGTTTGCATCCTTGGCCTGTTGGCCCTGTCCCATTTATGACATATCAATGTCCATGCCAACCATTTTTGTTGGTTGGGTTTCCTCCACCACGGGTGTCGGTCTCGTTGCTTCCACATTGGGTGAGGGAATTTCATCCAAGTTGATGAATTCGGTATCCTGTGTGGTTTCTTGTTTCCATTCCCTATGGATGTTGTGGTGCTCTATGATGGCTTCGAGGTTTTTTGCATGCCTGGCTCGGCGCACCTAGCTTGGGTGGTGCCATGGTGGTTAAGGTTGATTTCTACCGAGCTAGTTCACTATGCATCTCTTGCTAAATCACTCTCTGCTCTGTATACTCTCTCGCTCTATTATTTCACAATTTTACAATAATCGTTCTCTTACCCGCGTGCCTTCCTTATATAGCAAGTGTCGTGAAGCTTCTCGGAGAAGCTACCCGAGCTGTGGTTTAAATGAATTGGTACTTTCCACGTATGTGACATTAAATTTCCTTGACGCTTCCAGTTGGCACGATTAATGCAAAGTCGCTTTGAAAGTACTTGACATTCAATTTGATAGACATCTCTAGTTGGCGCCTTTTTTCCGTAACCGCCATTTTTCCAATTTCCTCCTTTTTCTGACCGTTAATCATTTTTCCGGTGCACTAAGTTTTCCAAGTGCATGGTATGTTGTTTAGCCGATGCGCATGGACATTTTATTTTTTTTGCGCTAACTCTATTTTAGTTGTGCGTTGTCTTCTAGTGTCTGGCGTGGTAACCCCCCTGTCACTGCGCGCATTCCTTTGTTGTCTGGCGTAATATATTTATATATATATATATATATATATATATATATA
>WSFP011530045.1:0-12090 GCA_009831015.1 Picea engelmannii | reverse complement strand
TCTTGAATTTACTTTAGTTAAAGGAATTATTAAAGTAAATTGCTTTTATTAATTAATTAATTATGTAATTAGTTAATTGAGTTATTTAACGAACGCGCTAAAAGTACTTAGCATACAATCTTTGCATGCAATCTAAATCTCAAGTGAAATTAAAAATAGATTATAACTCACGATTATAAAAGCAAGGCTAGGGTGAAGGAGGAGGGAAATTCACACAGATAGCAAAGTAGGACCTTTGCTAGTGTGGAGTCGCCAAGGTCACACTCAGGAGTAGAGAAGGACCTCTACTTGAGTGATTGGATCACGATGGACAGTGATTCAAGAGGACCAAAAATTACACTTGATAGATTCAAGGAGATCTTGGATAGGGAAGGAGAAGGACTTCCATCTAGAGATCAGGTCAAGGCGAAGAGAGAACAGAGGCTTACACAGGTGGGTTTCAGTCTGAGGAAGCCACAGCAGAGTGTCGAATCATACGAAGCTTGTCGTACAAGTTTTCTGTACGAATATGCGGTTCACAGTGTAGACAGTCTCGTATATACGCGATTCACAAGAAGGTGAATAGCATATGCCTCAAAAAGAGTGCCAGAATTGGTCATACAACAAGTCAGACCTTGCCAAGTTAGTCAAAAGTTGTATTTCTCTCAGTGGGCCATTATCCCTATTACAGGAACTCTGATTTTAGCATAATAAAATCATTATCGACACTAGTTTTCCCTCCGGGGTTTTTCCAAGGGTTTCTACCCAAAAATATTGGTGTTTATAGATGCTTGATTTGGTTTCCTTGTTTATGCTTCCACTACATGTTTAGTTGATTACTCAATTGTACTTTTAGTAGATAAAGTGATGTTGTTTTGATCTAATTGTCGGGTGTTGAGTAGGAGAAATTTCAACATGGTATCATAGCATACCAAGGGTTGAATCTGCTAGAAAATCAACAAAAAAAATACCTCAAAAGATCAAGTGCATGCTTGTCCGTGCTTGGATGTTGTTTTCCTTTATTGCATCCCTCTGGAACAGGCAACTTCAAATGGCCATACAACACATTTGCAACATCTGCAGGTGTCGATAGGGAAAACCTTACACCACAAAGTGTTTGAGCTTTTTCTTCAAGTTCCTTTAACTTTTGTTCCAAAAGACGTCGTGCCTGCCAGCATGCTTCCATATTTACACCAATGCCCCATTTTTCCATATCTGCAAGAACTCTCACCTGCCATTCAACATTCAGTATAACGAGAATGACTTAACACAACTCTAGTACCATTATCTTATAAAATCAGTTTTATAAATATCAAGTTTAAGAGCATATAGTTCAAACTTTAAACTATAACCAATAAGATAACTGCAGGATCATACTTACCAAAGGCATTTCAACAGATCTAAGGACCTGAACAAGGCCGTCTGATATGATTAACTTCCACAGAATAGAATGTAGAGCGCGAACCTGAGCAACACGACGACAACAGCCATTGTGTGCTACTCTTCCCATCTGATTTGACCACCTACCAGCCCTATTAGCTGCAGCTGCAACTTCTCCTGACAACCTTTTTTTTACTTCCTGTGACAAGTAAACAAAAGGCTCGGATAACAAGGAATTGAAATAGCCTAAACTAAAGGTTTTCATTGCTGCAAGATATATAATATGACAAAAAGGTCAGAGTGCATCAACAAGATTTATCCACATATAGTAAGACTAATCAACGATACTGCTCAACTCATAAGTATAACAAGAAGTAAACACTTCAATGTTGCCATATGATGCTGGACTTTTAAGTTTTTATTGAGGTAGGCTCTTGCATTACTCAAAGAAGCAGGCCCATTCCAGTTTATAGGATATTGTCAACCTGATAAAAGATCTTAAATATTTACTTTGAACCATGCACTTGATTGAAGACGTTCTATATACATTTAGATAGAAAACAAATTTCTTCAATAAAAGCTTAAAAAGAATGGAAAAGTCAAAATACATTAAAAATTCTTTTACAGAAGCTGGCTGATGAACTTACCTGCTCTAGTGTTGGGGTGTATGTACTCTCTTCATCTGGCCAAAGCAGCCATGCTACAATACAAATATCTATAGCTTCTTCAATTTCAATTGAAGGAAGCAACATCAAAGACGTTCCAGTCAATGTTGCATCACTCTTCTCTTGAGATACTTCACCTTTATTTTGGCTCACTTTAGGCACAAAAGTACCAGGCTTCTTGAGGGCTTGTAATTGACTCTTCAAGTTCCATGTAATTTTATTAACACCCTTCTGACTCATGACTTTTTCTACCCTCTTCCATCTCTGCTTAGATATGTCAAATCTTCCCATCAAATAATTACTTTGTTGGTTGCTGTTTGCAGCATTTCCATCATCATTATCAAAAGTGGCACATGTATTTTCCATTGGAAAAAAAAATTTAGAAAAATTAAGATAGTACACTGGAGAATTTTCCCAACAAACAGCCAAGCCTTGGACTTCAAACATTGGTGATGAATCCCCCTCACTTGCATTACTGAAATGCAGATCAAAACAAAATTCATTGACCTGCTCCCACTTATTTAAGAAAGAATCAAATCCACCACTCGTAGTATTGACATCAACAGGTCCATTATTTGAAATATGAGCACTCTCTGTTTCACACAGATTTTGTCTGGCCTGGTTAGTTTTTGGAACAACCTTAAAGCCAGCAAACATTGAAGCGGCTTCACCTGCATTCCTTACATCCCTTTTATCACCATCCTTTGAAATCAAATTATTTTCTTTGCCAATGGCATTTCCACTGTCCTTGCTCCTTAACTCGACCTTGAGGCCAGCAGCACCCTCATGCACAGCAGGTTCATCATGTATTTCATTGCTCAAGTAGTTTGTATCATTTTTTTTTGTTTCTACAGTATCCTGTATAGTTCCACCTTCAATAACAACGATGCCACCCTTATCTTTCCCATTTTCTTCACCACCATTTCTGTAGGCCCCTATGGTAGTAGTGTGAACAGTCGTGTCTAATAACCCAGAACTAGGATCCCTGAACACTTTATCATTCGAAATCTTCACATCAAAATTATTCTCAACAATTGCTTCACTAGACAAAACAACACTGTGGTCCTCATTCCGGGAAGCTCCAAAAGAACTGGCATCAACAGGTTGAGAAAGAGCAACAGGCACATTCAACCCAAGAGATTTAAATGCCGAAAAAGCAGCCATTCTAGCTTCTTCTGCTCGATCAAGTACAATATGGCGTGCACCATTCTTTATTTTCTTTGCTACTCCCATTTGAATTCGATACTGAACATCACTTCGTGAACCATCTGTCAAAAGATTACATGCAAACATTAGGATTAAAAGTTATGCAGCTCATCCATAAGTAACCAAAATCTTTGTCGCCGCGTCCAAACATACTATTGTGGACATCAAGCAACTTCAAACTTATTATCAACAAGTTTGGAATTAAGAATGCATGCAACTCTACTAAGGTCTTGCCAAAATTCTTACCTATTTTTTCGTGAATTTAACTCCTCAGTATGTTCTGTAGAATGCATACTATTTTGCATTCATTACAGGAGTAACTTCTGACTATCACAAATTTCTAGCTCGTGACATTAGTTCCAAGCAGTTTGGATTTTATTACGTAGCTAACTTAAAACATTACTCGAACTTTGCTTATTTGTCTTTAACTCATGGAGAAAAGGTAAATTTATCAGGCAGTTTTGTGTTTTACAGCACATTTTCAGTAGGTATCCCATAACATGTTGTAATTTCAATCCCTGGGAAGACAAAGAAGTTACGAAGGATCTTTAAGAACATAGGTTTTTTGAAAGACGTGGTACATGCATACGTTTCAGATGTATGACCAAATAACACAACAACTTTATCATGTAATTATATTCTAATCACGTGAAATACTTTGCTTGTAAGCTCCTATTTTTGTAACAATGTTTTAGCCTTAGGTCCTTAGGAACTGTTACCGCCTATATTACATAAGGATTGCACATGTGATTTTGATCACACCATTCCGATTTGTGCACGATGGTATGATGATTCTGGCCTTCCAAAGGTTGGAATGTTGCTAGAAGCTGTTTCAGTCGTGCATCTGTTAGATATTGTAATGTTTATTTCATAAGTAATAAATGTATTAAAGTAATAATAAGTAATAATGGGCGTGCCTGTCATCCTTGCGCGGGGGCCATGCTAATCTTCTCTCTGTATCGTTCCAATTCTATTTGATATCATAAAGTGGAAATATGTCGTATACAATAAATGACATTTACACACATTGATATAATACATCTCTCATTGGGACTCTCTTGCTTGTCTCTTGTATATTCTCCATAGCATAGTTTAACATGGTATCAAAGCCACAGTAATTGTGCCCTAGGTAAATTTCAAAGTATTGTGTCAACATGCTAGAGAATTTGGAGAAAAAGACGGACATAATTGTAGAGTCAAGGGTCCGCACAGCCAGGAAAAAGGAATTGTACAAATGATCCGTAAAGCCAAGAAGAAGATTTGTATGGTTCAATTAAACCTGTATGGAAGCGAAAAAACATTTGTACAGATGGGTGATTAATTAAATCCGTACAGCAATCACTCAAAAATTGTATGGCCGTTGAATTGTTCAGAAATTGGCAAAAAATTGTGATTCATACGGACCAGTAATTAACTAAATCTGTAGAGCAATTGCTGAGAAATTGTACGGCAATCGCTTGAATAGTACAAACGAAACCCGCAGCAGAAGGTGGCTCAATTCAATGGCTGACAGTACAGATGGCGGCGGTTGAGTGTGTGGGTGATTAATTTGTCAGTCGGTTCAATCGTACGGACGGAACCTGCAGCAGAAAGCAGCTCAATTCGACGACTGAGAGTACGGACAGGGTGGCTGAGTGTACGGACGGCAAAGGAATTAAAATCAGAAGTGTACTGCAACTGTGAATTTAACGTGTCCTGTTTCTTAGCTCTCAACATAATTCTAGTTATGAGCTAAGTCTATAACTTCAAACTTCATATAGAAAATATTTGAAGTATCGAATCTACTTCTCTTACACAGATAGCCATCTTAACTTTTAAGTAAGGAGTTGATTGCAGGCTCTGCATCTGTTTTCAATGTTTTGTAAACAAAAATCGACTGTCAAATGTTGTATTATGGTATTTTATGGGTGATCTTATGAATTTATGCATAGATTGTGGTTTTATATCTTATATGGATTGGAAATTTTGTTAGTATATTTTTTTGTGCACAAAATTTACTATGAGATTTTTTTGTATGTGTCCAGTCTTTTACGAGTCTTTCCGAGTCACCTCTTGCCAAGCCCCAGGCCAGCTAAGTCTTTGCCAAGTTTGAGTGTGACAACTTTGGTTACATTGACTTTCTTTGCACAAAAGAATGGCCCTATGGCCGTGAACCCACCGCTTATTTCATTATTGTCTTGCTGTTTGTTTTGGGATTGAATTGCTCTAATCTGCTCTCATTTCTACTCCAATAAATTTGTGCTCGATATTATTCCGTTATAGGCCTGTTCCTAGATCATGACTTGCCTAGCACTTGCAAGCTCTAATCCAAACACCTTTCACCTCATTGCATTTGATGCTGAACAAAAAATACATGCTCAAGCTTGAGTAGCCTATCATTGGCTTGTTTCACCAATTCCCAACCTCTGTCCTTACCTTATACGTGCTAGCAAACTCCATTCCTAGGTTATGTTTCCCATTGAAGTAATGTGGCAGGTTCCACGTTGTTTATTGCTTGTATTATGGGCACAATATTTCACTTATTTAAACCCTGTTACTCATATAAATTTGAGCCTATTCATAACCATTACACACCAGTCATGTTTGTGATTAATTTGAATGTGTGAGGCCTCTTTTGTGTTATATTGAGCTTAATTTAAAATCTATCTTATATTTATGTGATGGTTTGATCTTTTCATGAACAATGTGAATGGAATCATCATGCACATGACTAGCAGTTTTATATTATAATTTGCAATTAAATGATTTCTTCCTCATGCCCAATGTCATATTGCATACTGTTTACACAAAACTGATGC
Source organism: Picea engelmannii (assembly GCA_009831015.1). Classification (NCBI taxonomy): domain Eukaryota; kingdom Viridiplantae; phylum Streptophyta; class Pinopsida; order Pinales; family Pinaceae; genus Picea; species Picea engelmannii. Next base: position 6,062 of record WSFP011530045.1, on the reverse strand, counting down.
CCTTGTCCACCTTATGCATACATGATTGATCTCCCTACCTGCCAACATATTCCTGTTGAATTCTGTAAACCTAGCACCCGACAGTTAATTCCAAGCAAAACACATTTACTAAATTAAAGCACAGCTAGGTTACTTAACGAAATAATCAGCAGAAGCAAAAACGCAAACCACACACATTGCACAAGATATTTCTGGGTAAATAACCCTCGGAAAAACCCTCGCGGGAAAATCAAATCTGTGATGATTTTATTAAATAAAATTAGGGCTCTTGTCTTGGCATAATGGCGCTTCTGAGGAATACACTGCAGCAATAGCCTAACCCTCCCGACTGCTATCTCCTTGCTTCCTTTCCTCGGCCCCTACCCCTGCACACCTGAGTGTTGACTTACTCTTTGTGTACCATCACTGTGTCTCCTCCTATCACCTAGGTTGTCTTTTATAACCTTGAGTTAACCCTAAGTCCAAAACCCTAGATTTCCTAAAGTGATCTACGGTGAGATCTAATCTCCCATTCACTTTGGATCTAATAGCTAGGACTTAGTTTAATTACTAATGTCAATTACTTTAGCATTTAATTAAATCATACTCACTTTATTACAAAAGTACATTCACTTAATAATGTGAATCTTCTAATGGTTTTGAGAAGCATTCAGAACGACTTCCACGTGCTAGACACAAGCCAACGTGGAAGTACCTATCTAATGCAACAAAGATCAATACTCCATCTTAGCGAGGAAGGTATTTCCACTCTCTAAAAGTGACTATGTCTTCACTATCTGATCTGCTATCATGGCTGCTTTGACAGCTCCCTTAGACACGAAAACTATCCCAGCCATCTCGCTCGAACCCATCTTCGAAGACTTTTGCTAGTTGTTTAGATCCCAGCCCGAGACCCACTACCCGGGACCTGATACCTATTGCCCGGATTTGTTGTTCGTTGCCCAAACAATTCTCGGGCTGCCCAACTACTGCCAAGAAATTCCTAGGCCCACTACCCGCTACCCTAGGCTCCCGAAATTTTTCCTGGCCTTCCTGGCTGCTGTCGCGGTCTGGCTACCCACGACCTCTGTTGAGTCAATTCTATTGGTGGTTGGCTTGGTCAACGGATCTTCTTTGGATTTTGTCGGCTATTGTACCCACACAGACCTCAGCTCGACTCCACGACCGACTGTTCCAGCAACCCAAAACTTTGGTTGTTGCTCTTCAGCGCCCACGTCCCAGCATATCTGCAGTCGACGGCTGTTGGTTTCTTCTTCAGGAAGCTTCACGTGCAAACTGCTCCAGTCATCACCTCTCCAGATCTGTCCCCGCCTAGAATTCTAAGTCCACGCCTTTCTTCCTCTCCGATGTTAGTTCCTGCCTTGCACGATCTGCAACCCTCTTTTTGTTGTCAGCTGCAGCGAATATCAACGGTTGCTGCAAAAATTACGACGACTGTTGTGGCTTCTCTCAGCCCGCGTCTACCACTGGTTGTTGCGCCATCTACCGGCTCTCTTTGCCCTACATCTTTGCAGCTCCTACCGTCATAAGGACTAACTAGCGGCTTGCTCTCTGCTCGAGTGGATGCCGGTAGACTTTCTCTCCCAGCCCGCGGTCTTCTCCGTGAAGCTCAGCTGCTCCACTGCTCTCCTAACCACCTCCACACAATTACTGCCGCAATTTCTTCCGCACACGTTGTTGCCTTTCTCTCTACTCGGTTGATCTAGTTCTCTTCCCAACAGCCAAGGCCTCTAGTCGGCTAACCTCCAGTTGTTGTCGCGGCTGCTACGGTGGCTACCTCCACCATCGATCCGCCAAACCTCTCACCCAACCACCTGTCCCAAATCTGCCAATTGTTATTCCTGACAGTACCCTCAGCCACCTCCAGCAGCATGTTGTCTCAATCGCCCTGTGTAGTTGTAATAGCCCAATCCATGTAGAAAAAAAGGTGGTTGGTCTAGCAACTATCCCAATCCTCTTTCAACCATACGTCCTCGGCTCCCTGCAGTCTGCAACCACCTTGTGCAACTCCTTTGCATGCCTGTTGACGTCTGCTGCTAACCACACGACCAAAACTCAGCCCGACCACCTTCAGATCTTCCGCGGCTATTCAATAGCCTGTGGATTATTGTTGCAGACTGTTCCTCTCACGTGACTTTCAGCCCATCCACAAATTCCACTCAGCCGACAAATTCTCTCACAGAGCTCACGCCAGCAGCTCTAGCCCGCACTCGCCCTGTCTGGCAATTCTACGTGAATCTGTCGCTATGCTCTTTTCAGCAGTCGTGACTCAACTCACACTCAGCTGATCTACAACGTGTTCAGTCATGCGGCGTACGAATCTATACGGAGGCCATACAGTATGTTGTCTCTTTTCTTCTTCTTTTTTGATTATTAACCCTGCAACTAAGCCCGCAGCCTACAAAATTTCTCCCACAGACTGCAAACTTCTCGTTGCTACAAATCTACCTCGAGAACCTGGTTTCCGTAAGAGTCTCAACTCTGATACCATGTTGAATTTTGTAAACCTAGCATTCGACAGTTAATTTCGAGAAAAAAACACATTTACTGAATTAAAGCACAGTTAGGTTACTTTATGAAATAATTAACAGAAGCAAAAACGGAAACCACACACATTGCACAAGATATTTATGGGAAAATAACCCCTGAAAAAACCCTCGCGGGAAAACCGGATTTGTGATGATTTTATAAAATAAAATGTGGGCTCCCGTCCTGGGATAATGGCCCTTCTAAGGAATGCACTACAGCAATAGTCTAGCCCTCTTGGTTGCTATCTCCTTGCTTCCTTTCCTCAGCCCCTGCACTTGCACACCTGAGTGCTCACTCACTCTTTGTGTACCATCATTATATCTACTCCTCTCACCTAGGTTGTCTTTTATAACCTTGAATTAACCCTAAATCCAAAACCCTAGATCTTCTAAAGTGATCTACGACTAAGATCTAATCTCTCGTTGACTTTCAATCTAATGGCTAAGACTTAATTTAATTCCTAATGTCAATTACTTTAGCATTTAATTAAATCAAACTAGCTTTATTACAAAAGTACATTCACTTAATAAAGTGAATCTCCTAAAGGTTCTAAGAGGCATTCAAGACAACTTCCACATGCTAGCCACAAGCCAACGTGGAAGTACCTGTCTGATGCTACAAACATCAATAATTCCCTCACTCATTTACTATTTACCTAACCAACTATGAATGGATCCCAAATCAATGCATTAGATAGATCTAATGTTTTGTTTCATACTTAACTCATTTAATGTATGATTGCTTGAGCATATTGGAGCTATAAGGTTGATTGTAAATTGCATCTGCATTTATATTTGGTTTATTAGATGAGCTTCTAGAGACATGGATCTTGTCCCCATGGAGGGGGACGGGCCATTAGGGCGAGAAATGTATGAGGGGGTGACACGAGGAAAAAAATCAAATGTTTTGTACATTTTGATGCAAACGCAAACGAATTTGTCTAATTAACCCAAACAAGCCATTTGTACATCCGTGATCCAAATGACAAACCACCTTTTTTGCCATTTCCACCAAAATTAAAACCTCACCTGAGCATATATAAGACCAACCCAACCATCCCACCTGCTAATGATGGGTGGACCCTAGCTTGTACTACACCTTTTATTGGTAACAATGGATGAAGGAACCCAATCTTGGAACCTGTTGTCCCTAAAGCCTCTAAAGCTGCAACCTCTAACTTTGATTCTATTACTTCAACTCATTTTACCATGTAGAAGCTCCTACTCTTGAAACAGTTCTTGCTAAAAAATGAAAACAATTAATGGACACACAAATGCCATCCATGCCTACCCATGGTTCCTCACAGGATCCTGTTGTGGTGAAATATGTTGATATTGTTATCCCCATTTTCTGCATAACTAAGGAGATTATGTCTCGAGGCCCTCAGGCTGCAGACTAAGTCACCTGGTTCGAATTCGAATTCGAGTTCGACGACGTTGAAGTTCGACAAAAATTCGACAATGAAAATTTCTAGGATAAAATTCGGCATAAATTCGACATCTACAAAATTTATAAATATATGAATAAATTTATAAAATAAATATAAAAATGAAAAATCTATGTAATTAAACACATAACAGTTCGAACTTCGAACTATTAGCTCACTGTAGTTACGAGTCACGACGGAGCTTAGCACACCCAACTTCATTTCTCCCTCCGCCCGACACTATAGCTCTCCCGACCGCCATTGTTGTAGCTCTCCCGACTGCCATTGTGCCATTGTTGTAGCTCTCCCGAGTGCTACAACCCGACTTTGGGAGGGTAAGTGAGCGGGAAACCTAAAAATCCACCCGGACGGGCAAAAAAAACACCACACGGAAATGGGTTTAGGACTCGAATTTTAAAAAAATATATATGCGCTAAATTTCTTGCCGAATTTCACAGTCGAATTTCCAAGAATTCGCCCAGAAATTCGAATCCGCATGCGGGTTCGACTTCGATTTGAAATTCGGCGAATTTGAGGCGAATTAATGCGAACTGGTTTAAAATTCGGCGAATTTCGAATTTCAAGCCTGACATTCGCCGAATGCGGTGACTAGGGCTGCAGATATGGAGTGTCGAGAAACAACATGACCAACAGTACCCTTTTGCACAAATGGAAATACCTCTTACCACCACAGATGGTCACAGATTTCCAAATGGCATCCACCACATCAGCTGCCTTCTAGAAGGCAGTGGGACTTGCTCCATGAGGTAAAAGTCATTATTATGGTGAGCATCATTTCAATATTTAAGCCAGTTGAGTATGTTGTATCTTAGATTGCTCTAGATTTCATGATATATGCTTGGACATTATGCCTTTTGCCATGCTTCACCTTGGTGGTTGACATTGTGCCCTAGTAAGTGATTTTCCTTAGGAATGGCTTTGCTACTAGGAACTCCCTTAATGAGCCATTGTACCGTTCCCGACCATACTTACCACTTTTCATCAATATTCCCCTCCATTTCCATATCTCTTGGGATTTTAGGGTGTATTGACCCAAGAAGAGGTTGTCCCTCATTCTATGGGAAGAAGGGGTTGAAGGCCCAGAGGGGTTGATGTTTGATAAAAGATAAAAGCCTTGCATAAACCTTCCAGATGCTTCGCCCAGGGATCACCCAAAAAAGCAGTGAAACACTTATCTTTGAGTAAAGGGGACCCACAATATAATAAAGAATGCTTAAAAAGTTAGTTGAAGGATAGGAGGTCTCATCACAAGCCGACCTATCACGTCCATGAATATCTAGTGGTATGACATTGTCATCATCTGGTCACCAAACCAGGGCAATGGCTCTCGGTTGCATGGCTCAGAGAAAGGGGGTCTCACCACAAGCCAGCCTTCTCATTTCCACTAGGTTTTTGTGGGTGACATTGCCATCATCTGGTCACCACGGCAGGGCGGTGACCTTCACTCTCTCCTTATGCTATATTGAAAGAAAATGCTAAGAAAGAAAGATAAAAGGCAATTGATGGGCTTGGAAAAAATGCATTGCGGACAAAGGTACCACACACCCTCTACAAAGGCACCCATGAATGAGACACTACCACCCCTTGTATGTCATGAGCCCTATGCCCATTGAGTCTTGACCCCAACCACTTCATCCACTTACATGGCTTAGAGAGGGATCTCTTGGAAACTCTCCTTGACCTAGGGCAAGATCTACCCAATAGGACACCTCGTCAACCCTCCCATATTCAAGCTTGACAAGTCACATAGTGTCTTCGAGCAATTAATTGTTTGATATAGTGATCGTTGATGCACCTGCTTAGGTGGCTTATTTATTGATTGGATTCACTTATCATGATGTTATGACTTGAGATCCTTGGAGGGCGTGCTGAAATATCCATGATCCCGCCGATCGAGATATTTGCTACTGATCTACTATTCTGTCTTGCAAATCTGATACACCGGGGGTTTCTGGATGCGTTTCAGTTGTATGTTTGAGATCTTAATGGTTATTGCATGTGCATGTGGGTTATTGCATGTGCATGTTGCATATTTAAGGTTTAAACAACATATAAAGGATGCATGCAAAAGTAGAGAACATCAACT
>WSFP011530042.1:0-12090 GCA_009831015.1 Picea engelmannii | reverse complement strand
CATTTGGTCTTCTCAATTGTTGATTTAGGTTATTTTTCTATCACCATCGTCAAATTGTATAATCCTTTCATTTTGAGTTGGAAATTGGCCTTTCGTTTCCAATATAAATAATTGTATGGTGTGAGAATTATCACCAAATTTGACATAATAATTGGTGTTGTATCCATCCCTCTTAATGGTTCTGAAAAACCATAAAACTTACTCTCAATTTGCAATTACTCTAGAAATTATTGTAGAAGAAAGGTAATTTTCCTTAGTGTTGCACCCTTGAGGAAAACATGGAAGGGAGGGTGCGACATAGTCCAACAATTTTAATTTCACAAGTGTTCATGCGAATGTTACACCTTTTGATAGGGAGAGGGTGCAACATTTTCTATTTTCGCACCTTTCAACAAGGAGACATGACAAGATTGTTAGATACACATATTTAATCGTCGAAACATTGATTCTCCTCTTCTCTGGATTTTCTAATTTTCTCCAAGAAGATCAGATCTAATACCATGTTAATATTTCATGGAAACCTGCATAGGAGACCTAGCTAAAGAAAGTAAAAATAAATCTTATCAATAAAAGGACGAAAGATTCAAAATGGAAGAATAAGAAAATATATTCACACTACTCCAATGAGTTAATAAATATGATCCAATGAATGAGTGATATACACTCATATAGGAAATAAAATTTCATAATTAAGATAAGATAACAAGCAGTGATATTTTCTTAGTAATGCATGCATAATAGTGATGGTCTAAAATAAAAATTCTAAAATAGAACTAGATCCAGTTCACTACCACTAAACTAGTGAGTCGAAAATAGAAAGTTATCCAACACATATCACATATAGGCATGGCTCGGATAGTAATGAAGAAAACAAAGTTATATTGAAGGAGTATCACTTCTACGTAAGCAGTGATTGATGCCATGACTTATATTATATACAACATTGCTTTCAGTTGTACATATGGATGAGAAAAAGAAATAGTTGAAATATGGATGAGAAAAATCTCTCTTGCTTTTGTGGTCCATGTAGTAGTAATGAATGGGATGATTATGAATCGATAGACTGGGTTGATATATTAGATCATGTATCCCTCCCCATTTTTCAACGTATAACTATGGAATTATCCTAGTTGGAGGAGTACCAATCAAATATTTCAGTAGATTATGATCACGTCTCGGATCTCGTACTTCTAGGTTCGGTGAAACTTTCTATTAAATTTTGAATAGCTATCATCAATGTTTTATGATTTGGTCATTTAGTGGACTCACATGTTGGAATTGCATTTTTTGTAGGGCACATATATGCAGTCGTTGCACCAAGAGGAAATTAATGGGGCAATGATTATTGGCTAAAGCATTTCTTAGAGGGAAAGAAGACCCTCATGCGATCAATAATAGAATCCAAAGGAATTGAATTTTTGATTGGGTCGATGATTAATAAAGTATAATATTTAACACATGATGAAAGAACAAGGAATAGAGGTGGTTATGTATTTCAATATTATAGCCTTTTTTAATTTGTATACCACTTTACGAACTTGATTGTTGGTACAAACCTCCAACTACAAACAATTCCAAGTAATAACTCATCAAAGGTAAGATATTTTTTTCATTACTCTAAGCACAAGAGGATAATAGAGACCATAAGTATTAGAAGTGATCCTGATGTTCTACTTGAATGACCATAGGTATGTAAAAGGAATAATTGAACACATAATTCATATTTATGAATGATTAAATTTTGTCTTCATGCCATGGTTGCTATGGTATTCTTGTATGTTCTGCTTCTTTTGTTGTTGTTAGGTAATTATGTTTATTTTAGCCTTCACTTTCCCTTCCTTTCCTTCTCTTTCCCTTCCTTTCCAAGCCATGACCTACCTTGCCATCCCATTCCATGTCATGCCTTGCCTTTCCATGCCATTCTTTTCATTTCCATGTCATGCCTTGCATTTCCTTGCCTCTCCATTCCATCCCATTCCTTGTATTTACATTCCATGCATTTCCTTACCTTTTCATTCCATGTCATTCCTTGCCTTTCATTTCGATGCCATGCCATTCCTTTCCATGCCATGCCTTTCCTTTCCTTGCTATGCCCTTTATTTCCATCCCATTCCATGCCATGTCTTGCATTACCTTTCCTTTTCATGCCATGCCATGCCATGAATTTCCTTTCCATTAAATACCTCACCATTCCATGCATTTCCATGCCATGTCTTCCATTTACATGCCATTCCATGCCATGCCATGCCATGCCTATCCATTCCATTCCATGTCATTCATTTCCTTGTCATGCCATGATTTTCATTGCCTTGTATTCCATGCCATGCCTTTTCATGTCATACCTTTCCTTTCCTTTCCAAGCCATTACATGTCATGTTATGCCATGTCGTTCCTTTCCTTTCCATGTTATGTCTTTCCTTTCCATGCCACACCTTGTATTTCCTTACCTTTTTATGCCATGTCATGCGGCATGCCTTGCCTTGCCATACCGTTCCATGTCATGCCTTCCCTTTCCATGTCATGTCTTTCCTTTCCATACCATGCCTTTCATTGCCTTTCCTTTCCATGCCATGTCATGGCTCTCCATTCCACACCTTTCATTTCCATACCATGCCATGACATGCCTTACATTTCCTTTCTTTTCCATGCCATACCATGTTGTGCCATGACACACCTTTTGATGCCAAGCCATGGCATCCCTTGCCATCTCTTTGACTTTCCATGCCATGGTATGCCTTTCCATGCCATGTCATTCTTTTCATTTCCTTTCCATGCCATGCCATGCCCTTCAATTTCATGCCATGCCAAGCCTTTCCATGCCATTCCTTGCATTGTTTTTCCTTTCCACGCCATTTTATGTCTTGACTTTCCTTGCCTTTCCATCCGATAACATGCCTTGACATGAAATGTCTTGCCTTTCCATGCCATGCAATGCCTTTCGTTGCATTGTTTTTCCTTGTCACACCATGTCATTCATTGAATTTCCTTGGCTTTCCATGTCATGCCTTGAATTTACTTCCCTTTCCATTCCATGTCATTCCTTCCCTTTCCATGCCTTGCCTTAGCATGCCATGTTATGCTTTGCCTTGCATTTCCTTATCTTGTCATTACATGACATGCATTTCCTTATCATTCCATTTCATGCCATGGATATCATTTACTTTCCTTTCCATGTAATGCCATGCCTTTCCATGCAATGCCTTATTTTTCCTTGTCTTTCCATGCAATGCCATGCCTTGTCATGCCACACAATGCCTTGTAATGCCATGCATTTCCTTCCCTTTCCATGCCATCCCACGACATACCTTGCATTATCTTGTATTTCCATTCCATGATATGCCCTGCTTTACATTAGTTGTACATATGGATTAGACAATGTAATAGTTGAAATATGGATGAGAAAACTGTCTTGCTTTTGTGGTCCATGTAGTAGTAATGAATGGAATGATTGTGAATTGATAGACTAGGTTGATATATGGGATCATGTATCACACGCCATTGGTCAAGGCATAAATATGGAATTATCCTAGTTGGAGGAGGACCAATCAATTATTTCATTAGATTATGTTCACGTTCAAGATCGCATACTTCTAGGTTCGGTGAAACTTTCTATTAAATTTTGAATAACTATCATCAATTTTTTATGCTTTAGTCATTTAGTGGAATCACCTGTCGGCACTCTATTATTTGTAGGGCACATATATGTAGTCATTGCACCAAGAGGTAATAAATGGGGAATTGATTATTGACCTGACACATTTCTTAGAGGGAAAGAAGAAGCTCATGCGATCAATAATAGAATCTGAAGGAATTGAATTTTTGATTGGGTTGATTATTATTAATGGAGAATATAGATCACATGATGAAAGAACATGGAATAAATGTGGTTATGTATTTCAATATTGTAGACCAGGTGAAGTCGTATACCACTTTACGAACTTGACTGTTGGTACAAACCTCCAACTACAAACAATTCCATGTAAGAACTCATCAAAGGTAAGATACATCTTTCGTTACTCTAAGCACAAGAGGATAATCGAGACCATCAATTTTAGAAGTGATCACGATGGTATAAATGAATGAACATAGATATGTAAAAGGAATAGCTAAACAAATATTTCATATTTATCAATGATTAAATTGTTTCTTCATGTTATGGTTGTTATGGTATTCTTGTATGTTTTGGTTCTTTTTTGTTGTTAGGTAATTATGTTTATCCCTCACTTTCCTTTCCTTTCCATTCCTTTCCCTTCCTTTCCAAGTCATGCCCTACCTTTCCATCCCATGCCATGCCTTTCCATGCCATCACATGCCATTCCTTTCCATTCCTAACCTTTCCATGCCATGCCTTGCCTTTCCATGCCACACCTTGCATTTCCTTACCTTGTCATGCCATCCCATGCCTTTTATTTACATGCCATACATTGCCTTACCTTGCCATGCCATGCCATGCATTTCCTTGCCTTTCTCTTCCATGCCATGCCTTTCCATGCCATTCCTTTCCTTGGCATGCCATGCCTTTCCTTGTCATTCCATGTCTTGCATTACCTTTCCTTGCCATGCCATTCCATACCATGCCTTTCCTTGCCATCACATGCCATGCCTTTCCTTCCCATTCCATGCCTCTCCATGCCATGTCACGCCTTTCCTTTCCATGCCATCCCTTTTCATTCCATGAATTTCCTTACCATGCCATGTATTTTATTTCTTAGCCTTGCCATGCCATGCCATGCCTTTCCATTCCATGCTTTGCCTTTCCTTGCCATGCCATCCCATGCCATGCCTTGCATTGCCTTTCCTTTCTATGTCATTCCATGCCTTCCCATGCCTTTCCATGCCTTGCCTTACCTTGTCAAGCCATTCTCTACCTTTCCATGCCATGACATGCCATGCCTTGCCAAGCAATGCCTTGAATTTCCATCCTATGCCTTTCATTTCCTTGTGTTACAATGGCATTCCTTGCCTTGCCTTGTCATGCCATGCAATGGAATGCCATTCATTTCCTTTCCTTTCCATGCCACGCCTTTCTTTAACATGCCATGTATTTCCATACCATATCTTCCGTTTCCGTTCCATGCCATGGAATGACATGAATTTCCTTGCCTTTCCATGCCATGCCTTTCCTTACCTTTCCTTGCAAAGCCATGCCTTGGATTACCATTCGGTTCCATGCCATGCCCTGCCATACCTTTCCTTTCCATGTCAAGCCTGGCATTTCCATGCCATTTCATTCCATTCCTTTCCTTTCTATGCCATGCATTTCCATGTTTTTCCTTTCCATGCCATGCCTTTCCTTTCCATTCCATGCCATGCCTTGCCTTTCCATGCGATGACATGCCTTTCATTTCCATGACATACCTTGCCATGACATGACTTACCATGACATTAATTTCCATGACATGCCTCTCCTTTCCATTCCATTCTATGCCATGCCTTGAATTGCCTTGCCTCTCCATGCCATTCCATGCCTTGCCATAACATTCCATGCCTTGCCTTGCGAGGTAATTCCATGTTTTTCATTGGCTTGACTAGCCATGCCATACCTTTCGTTTTGCTTGCCAAACCATTACATGTCTTGTTATGCCATGCCATGCCTTTCCTTTCCATCTTATGCATTTCCTTGTCATGCCATGCCTTGTATTTCCTTGCCTTGGCATGCCATGTCATGCCTTTCCATGTCATGCCTTGCCTTTCCATGTCATTCCATGCCTTGCCTTTCCATTCCATGTATTTCCTTTCCATACCATGTCTTGCATTTCCTTGCCTTGCCATGCCATATCATTCCTCTCCATGTCAATCCTTTCCTTCCCATGCCATGCCATGCCATGCCATGCCATGCCATGCCTTGTATTTCCTTTCCTTGCCATGCCATGCCATGACATGCCTTTTATTTCATTTCCTTTCCATGTCATACCATGCATTTCCATGCCACACCTTGTCATTCCATGCCATACCATTTATTTCCATATCATTGCTTTTTCATGCCGTGCTATGCCTATCCATGCCATGCAATGTGATTCTTTACATTTCCTTTCCATGTCATGCCATGCCTTATCATTCCATGCCTTTCCATTCCATGTTATTCCAAGACTTTCCATGCCATGCCTTGCCTTTCCATGCTATGACTTACATTTCTTTTCTTTTCCATTCCATGCTATTCCCTTCTTTGGCTTTCCATGCCATGCAATGCCTTTCCATGACATGTCTTGCATTTCCTTCTCTTTTCATGTCATGCCATGCATTTCCTTGCATTTATTTTCCTTTCCACTCCATGCCATGCCTTGCATTTCCTTGGCTTGTCATGCCATGCCATGCCTTACCATGCCATGCCTCGCATTGCCTTCCCTTTCCATTCTTCTCCATGCCTTTCCATGCCATTACTTGCCTTGGCATGTCGTTCTATGCCTCACCTTGCATTACCTTTCCTTTGCATTGCATGCCATGCCTTTCATTAGCATGTCATTCCATGCCATGCCTTACATTTCCCTGTCTTTCCATGTCATGCCTTACATTTCCTTTCCTTTCCATGTAATTCCATGCCTTTCCATCCCATGCCTTGCCATGCCATGCCATGCCATGCCATGCCTTGTCTTTCCTTTCCATGGCATGCCACGACATACCTTGCATTAGCTTGTATTTCCATTCCATTCCATTCATTTCCTTTACTTTCCATTCCATGCCATGTCATGCCACTCCTTGCCATACAATTCCATGCCCTACCTTACCTTGCCTTGCCAAGCCGTGCCTTTCCTTTCCATGCCATGCCATGCCATGCCTTCCCATGCCTTTCCTTTACATTCCATCCCTTGCCTTGCCATTACATGTCTTGCATTGCCATGCATTTTAATGTCATGTCATGCATTTCCATGCGATTCCATGCATGTCCATGTGATGCCTTACCTTTCCATGCCATTCCATGTCATTCCTTTAATAGTCTTTCCTTGGCATGCCATGTCATGCCTTGCATTGCCTTGCCTTGTCATGCCATGTCATTCATTTCCATGCCATGCCTTGCATTTCCTTTCCATGATATTACTTGTATTTTCTTTCCCTCCCCTACCATTATATGTCATGCATTACCATTCCATGCATTTTCATTCCATGCATTTCCATTACATGCCTTGTCTTGTCCAACCTTACAAGTTGTTAAATTGTCAAACATATGTAATAATAATGGAGAAAAACCATTGTCCCGAACATCCTACAACAAACGCTTTTCCATGAAAAAAATGATAGTGGAGAGGCCCCACTAGTTGAATCTTGGTGCTTCAGATCCAATGCAATTGACGATTCATCCATATAAGTCATGGTTTGATTTTTATCACGAGTTGCAACTCACTTCATCAAGGAATTCAAGAATGTGTTGGCAACTTGGTCTGGGGGCATAACATCCAAAGTGAGCATCATAACATAGTTATGTAAGATACTGTATGTTTGTTTGGACAAGGCCCATGCGACAACGCTACCCACAATCACCCAACACAATGTTCTTGAAAATCGACCTCTTCTTCATAATTTGCACTATGCCTCATTGAGAAAAACCTTAGTTCCAGAGATCCTGCAACAAATGCTTTTATGGGAAACAAAATAGAAACACAGGGGATCCAATGGCTGAAACCAGGTGCCTTGGATCCAATTCAGTTAAGGGTTCATCCATCCTAGTCTCGGTTTGAGTTTTATCACAAGTTGAAGCTCCTCTTCTCAAGCCATTCATGGACATGTTGGCAATTTGGTCTGGGGGCATAAAATCCAAAACGAGAAGCATAAAATAGTTTTGTAAGCTCCTACACATATATTTAACCATGGCCCATGCAACCATGCTACCCACAATCACCCAACAGAATGTTCTTGAAAATCGACCTTTGTTCAAAATTTTCACTATGTCTAATTGAGAAAAACCCTAGTCTTGGAGATCCTCCAACAAACGCTTTTCTGAAAAAAGGAATGACATCATAGGGGCCCCACTAAATGAAATATGATTCCCTAGATACAATTTAACTGATGGTTCATCCATTTGAGTCCCAGTTTCAGTTTTATCATGAGTTGCAACTCACCTCAAGCCATTGAAGGAAATCTTGGAAATTTTGTCCAGGGGCATAAAATCTAAACCGAGAAGAATAACAAAGTTCCATAATATCTCCCACATCTATTTGGCCAATTCATACATGACCATGCTACCCATAATCACCTAATATGTGTTCTTGAAAATTCACATGTTTTTCATAATTTATACTATGCCTCATTGAGAAAAACCCTAGTCTCGGAGATCCTCCAACAAATGCTTTTCTAGGAAACATAATGATAAAGGAGGGGCCCCACTAGCTATAACCCATTTTTTCAGACCTAATTCAATTTACATTTCTTCCATCTGAGTCCGTGTTTGATTTTTATCGTGAGTTGCAACTAGCCTCCTCAAGCCATTTGGGGACATGTTGGAAATTTGGTCTAGGGGCATAAAATACAAGCCGACCAACACAAAAAAGTTACATAAGCTCTTGGATATTTTTTTTCCAAGGCCCATGTGAGCACACTTCCCACAATCACCAGACACAATGTTCTTGAAAATTGACCTCTTTTTCAGAATTTGCACTATGCCTCATTGAGCAAAACCCTAGTCTTAGAGATCCTGCAACAAACATTTTTTGGGGAATCAAAATAACAACAGAGGGGCCCCAATAGATGAAACCTGGTGCACTGTATCCAATGAAACTAAGGGTTCATCCATCTGAGTCCCAGTTTGAGTTTTATCATGAGTTGCAACTCGCCTCCTCAAGTCATTCAGGGACATATTGACAATTTGGTTTGGGGGCATAAAATCCAAACTAAGCATCATAACATAGTTTCTTAAGCTCTCATACGTCTCTTTGTCCAAGGAACATGTGACCACTCTACCCACAATCACCTAGCATATTTTTCTCAAAAGTCAACCTCTTGTTCAAAATTTGCATTATGCCTCATTGAGAAAATCCCTAGTCTCAAAGATCCTACAACAAACACTTTTCCAGGAGATGAAATGAAAATGGACAAGCCACACTAGATAAAACCTGGTGCCTCAGATCTAATGTAATAAAGGGTTCATCCATCCGAGTCTCAGTTTGAGTTTTATCATAATTCACATTATGTCTCATTGAGCAAAACCCTATTCTTGGAGATCCTCCAACAAATGATTTTCTTGAAAACATAATGATAGAGGAGGGGCCTGACTAGTTGAAAACCGATTTCTTAGATCCAATGCAACCGATGGTTCATACATCTGAGTCCATGTTTGAGTTTTATCGTGAGTTGCAACTAGCCTCCTCAAACCATTCAGGGGTCCAAGGGTATAAAATACAAGTTGAGAAGCATAACAAAGTTCCATAAGCTCTTGGACATATTTTTTTCCAAGGCCCTCATGAGCACACTTCCCACAATCACCGAACATAGTGTTCTTGAAAATTGACCTCTTGTTCAGAGTTTGTATTATGCCTCATTGAGAAAAACCCTAGTCTCAGAGATCCCGCAACAAACATTTTTTTGGGAATCAAAATAATAGTGAAGGGACCCCACTAGCTAAAACCTGGTGCCCTGTATCCAATGCAACTGAGTGTTCATCCATTTGAGTCCAAGTTTGAGTTTTATCATGAGTTTCAACTCACCTCCTCAAGTCATTCAGGGACATATTGACAATTTGGTCTGGGGGCATAAAATCCAAACTGTGCAGCGTAACATATTTTCTTAAGCTCTCACATGACTCTTTGTCTAAGGCCCATGGGACCACTCTACCCATAATCAACCAACATATTTTTCTCGAAAATAAACCTCTTGTTCAAAATTTGCATTATGCCTCATTGAGAAAAACCCTAGTCCCAAATATCCTACAAAAAACACTTTTCTGGGAGATGAAATGACAATGGACGGGCCCCACTAGATAAAACTTGGTGCCTTAGATCTAATGCAATAAAGGGTTCATCCATCTATTTCTCAGTTTGATTTTTATCACAAGTTGTGACTCACCTCCTCAAGCCATTCATAGACAGTTTGGAAATTTGGCCTAGAGCATAAAATCCAAATCGAGCATCATAATGAAGTTCCATAAGATCACAGACATCCGTTTGGCTTAGGCCTATGCAACCACACTACACACAATCAATCGACACAAAGTTATTGAAGATCGACCTCTTGTTCAGAATTTGCACTATGCCTCCTTAAGAAAAACCCTAGTCCTAAAGATGCTCCAACAAACTTTTTTCGAGGCAATGGAATGACAATGAAGGGGACTCAATAGTTAAAACTCGGTGCCCCAGATCTAATGCAATTGACAATTTGTCCATTTGAGTCTCGGTTTGAGTTTTATTGTGAATTGGAACTCACCTACTTAAGCCATTCAGGGACATGTTGGCAATTTGGCCTAGGGCATAAAATACAAACCGAGCAACATAATAGAGTTTTGCAAGCTCCTGCATGTTTGTTTGACCAAAGCATACATGACCAAGCTACCCACAAATGCCCAACAAAGTGTTCTAGAAAATCGACCTCTTGTTCATAATTTTCACTATGCCTCATTAAGAAAAATTCTAGTCCCAGAGATCCTCAAACAAATTCCTTTTCAGACAACAAAACGATAGTGGAGAGGCTCCACTAGGTGAATCCCAATGTCCTGAATCCAATGTAACAATTTTATTGAACAACCATTATTGTACTAGTAAACCAAGGTATTGTTAAGCCCTAATATTGGCTCATTACCCCTTAATTGGGGCATATTAGATTAGTAATGCTATTTTATTTATGTCGGCTTTAGGCCATTAGTTGTAATTTAGATTAGTAATGTTATTTTAATTATGTCATCTTTAGGCCATTATACCTCCTAGTCTCCTATATATACCAAGGAGACATTTTCATTTTGAATCATGTTGTACTTGAACATTTAAGTGGGGTAAAAGGAGGTTGCCCCCTCGAAGAGTCTTATTATCTAAAATTATCTCTTTTTCAAGGCATTGATTACTTTTCCTGAGGTTTTTACATGCTATATTGATGTTTGGTTCTTAACATATGGTATCAGAGCTCAAGGTCTTGGGGTTTCGCTACTACATCTGAGACATCGTGGAATTTTCACTATAAAGTATTTTCTACAACGTTTCAGAAGGAATGGCTTGGAGGGTATTTAGAAGACAGATAAAGGTATGTTGGGATCAAAATTCAGCTCCTGAGGCCTTATACTTTCTGAGATACAACCTGTACAATATAGGGTTTTGGAATCATCCTGAAATGTGTCATTGCGGTATTTTCGCTCTAAAAAGTTTTCTGTAACGTTTCAGACCTTGAACTCCAGAGGCCATTTACAGAAATTAGTAGTGTATCTATGGTAAAAATTTTAGCTTCTGGTTCATCTTAAATTTGTATATACACCCTGTGTAAGATAGGGTATCTGACAAGCCCTATCGACTAGTCGTAAGAAGGTGTTCCAGGTAAAACAATCATAACTTCTTCCTAGAGTATCCAAATTGAGTGGGACTGGTTGCATTGGATCTTGGACAGTCTGTAGTATTTTGGGTACGAGTTTTGGAATTTTATATCAATTATTTTGTGTGGGGCACACTATACAAGTGGGATCTCCTAGAAAGGCAAAAAATCGGCAAGTTGTGGGGAAGTTACCGTAAATTCCACTTGGTACATCCAATTTTGATCAGACCTATGGAATTGAAGAGAATAAATATCATAGAAATACATAAGAGAAATTTGTATACCTTGAAGGGCCAAAAATTGGGAGATACAACAGAAGAGATATTGTCTAGCAGAACCACCTCAAAATCAAGGCTCAAAATTGATACTTGGCCAACATGCCACCCAAAAAGGGAACTTCTACACCAAATAAGCATCCAGAAAATCCTACTTGGACTCTTGATGAAGGTGAATAAATGCGTAGGGACATAAATGAAATACAAAATAAGATGGATTCAATGGAAGCTACGTTGGATACTAAGATGGATTCAATGGAAGCTAAGTTGGATACTAAGATGGATTCAATGAAAGCTCAGTTGGACACTAAGATAGATGGTTTAAAAGGGGATATCATGGAAGTATTGAAAAATTTCATAACAGAGAAGACACCTG
>WSFP011530041.1:0-12091 GCA_009831015.1 Picea engelmannii | reverse complement strand
AAAAACACTTGTTGTTAGTCAATATTTATATTCATTTATAACCAGTGCATAATTCATATTTTTCAAATGCATACACACAATAGGAATTTTCATTCTTAACTCTGACTTTTGATAAAGTGGTTAGGATAGAGGGTTACTCCTTTTAAGTGTACTTCAAATGGAGTTTCTGCGCAACTCGTTCATGAGCCCAAGCAGTCCAAGTGTTGTAACCATGCTCTGATACCAATTTGTCACACACCCACTGTGGCAACCTAGATTTTTCATCTTTTTCTTCGAGGGACAGAATCCCCGAGACTTCTATGGGCCTAGCGCAGACCATCCCTTACCTTGCGCAAGCGCCTTTCGCAGCTCACGAGTTGGGATTCAAGGCTCTCGACTCCTCTTTCTCCAAGTGTCGATACCCGAGATGCGATACAAGTATGGCTCCTTCCTTACTAGCGCATGCGACATATAACCATAGGCTAGGCTAAAAACTAGCACTACTTGCAGCTCGCGACTTCGTGAGTTGGAGCGTTGAGCCCTTGTGCTCCTCCTTCGTGAATCCTCGAGATGCAAGAGGTCAATGTTACGTGGACTCTGCCAAAGCAACGTGCACATGCCACTTGTCTCCTCCATTGTACTCTTCTCACGAGTTGTGTCACCGCTGCCCATCACACATGACCTCGGCTCTCAGCGTTTCGCGGCCTTAGCGATCAAGGTGCAACTTCTTCATCCTGCGAAACCCTGAGCCACAATAAGTCAACAATGGGTTGACTCTTTCCCAGGAGACAAGTGTCCACCACTGGTCACCTGCTTCCACCTTCCTCTGGGTGCTTGTTGTTACACCACCTATCAACCATGTGGTCCCCACTTATAGATGGGCCACGTGTTTGCATGAGCCCTTAGCGTTCGGCACTTCACGACTTCTACAGTTGAAAAGAAACTCTCTCAAGTTCCAAACCCCTGATAGGTGATAACCACGAAATTTCTGATCCCAAGGTTCTCCCATGGCCTAGATCCAATGACTATGATCACGTCGCAATCTCATGAATCATGAGTTCATGCAATCCTACCCTTGACCACCCCAAGTCACGAGTCAACGAAATGATTCCCTCCTGCCGGTGCAAAGGCTAATATCGACGGTCAATAGAGCTCCATCAGATCCTTGGATCTATGGTCCTAGATCCCATCGCTACTTGCAAAGGCTGAAAAGTGTCGAGGTGTTAACGCCTTCGCTCCTTATTTAGATCCATCGGTCTTGACAGATCTGGGGTATTTCCGAAAGGATTATGACCATTCGTCTACCAAATGATAGGGTATTCCCTCTTTCTATAATTGGACTCGCTATCCCTTCTGAGATTGAATCACGAAATTCAACCTCTCGGGGCTTCAAACTCCCACGACTCTGAGACCTTAGAGAGATACTCTTTCTTGCATAAGGTTTCTAGGTCTAGATCGTATGAATCCTTCAAACAGTTCTTGGGCAATTGTCCCTGATCTTAGTCGAGTCTCTAGGTAAAGGTTTGGCACGGTTCCAGGGTTTATGGGGTAATCCCTGGGGAAGAGTACTCTCAAGGAGCCTTCCCGGAACATTACAAGAGTCAAGTAAACAAGAAGATTCTCAGTGGAGCGAACTCATGCCCCAAACTTAATCCTTTGTATAGAAATTGACTATGGCATGTAAGTATACACATGCATCTATTATTTCCAGTCTAAAACACCAGGCAATCATTCTACACAGAAATTATTATGGGCATATAAACATAAGCATGTATTCATGATATTCAGTTCGAAATACAAGGTATAAAACACTTATCAGATATACCAAGTGTGATGCAACTGCTGAGAGGGGTGCTTGTTTCCACCCAACCGTAGGCTCAGTGACTCCAACCAAATTTACCCCTAGCCACCCCCGAGCTAGACCACGATGCTTTGAGGTTTAGTCTCCTACTTCCAACTCAACGGAAGTCAACGACAAAGGTTACTCTCCTTCTCCTGATACAAAAAAATAATCCAGAACAAAGGTTACTCTCCTTCTCCTGATATTCATAACTCCCTTCATTTCCAGGGTTTTCTCTAGTTCTCTTCCGCGATCCCCGTCACGTGCGCTCTCCTCCCCCCTCACCACATTTTCTCTCTTGCCAATTTTGTCTGCAAGGTTGCATGTGGCGCGAATTTCATCATCCGTGGTCAGGTTTGAGGGCTATTACAGATGGGTGGTTCACCCCCATCCCCTCATTAACTCTTGAGGAGCCTCCCCACCTACCAATCTGACGGGAAATCCATTCCAGGATCAGAGAGCTGATTTGGTTTTTTAGCAAGTATAAACCAGTACGGTACTGGCTCGGTGGAAGTTAACGCAACCATCCCAGGTCCCTTCCACCACCTCTCATTAGCCATCGTGGTCTCTTTTAGCACATCCCTCTCCTAGCAGTCATGCAACACATATTGATAACATAATTTACATTCATTGACCTTTTATGCAAAGGTCTGTCAAATCAAACATTCACATCTTTGAGTTTTCCATAGTTCTTGGCCAATATAGTTATTTTTACAAACTGGGGGAAACAGGGTGTTATAGCAAGTTTGGTGGGTGGCCACCGATATCCACCTGGATCAATCCTCCCTCCTTAGGAATAAATGGTCTCCATTGTGTTGAGTTCCCCCATGAGATGAGGAAACTTCTGTTGATTTTGGCCTCGGTTGAGCCACTTGCCTTGGTGCAGGAGTTGCCCTGCTTTGACGACTCGGTAAAGCCAAATCCTTTGTTGTCGAGTTCCCTTGATCTATGTGTCCACAATATGATCACTAGATTCTTGTTGCATGCAGTCAGGGTTAGGATTTTTTTGTGTCAACTTCTCTGCTATCTCTAAGGTGTCCAACAATGGTGGGAAATATAGCCAAAGGAGAGCCACGTTGAAGACTGGGTGTAGGCCAAGGAAAGGGGGAATCTTGAGCTCAAAATAATTGTCACCCACAGCCTTGGTGATGATGTACGACCCATAATGGAGTGGCCAAAGCTTCCGATGGGGCCCTGTAAGGCATTCTTTCTGCAAGTGCAACCAAACTTTGTATCCCACCTAAAACTTATGTGGCACCCGATGTTGATCATTGTGTTGCTTGTACTTGGAATTTGACTTATGTAGAACATCCTAAACCTGCTGGTGGATGTGTTGGATCCTCTCAATGAACCGAGTGGGATTTCCATCTTATGGTCGAGCAGGGGATGAATCGGTCGAGGTGGTCACCAGGGGTAGTGAAACATCCATGGGGCCCAATGGTTGGAATCCCAACCCCACCTGAAAGGGGTTGTGGCCAGTTGAGTTATGCAGGGCTCGGTTGTAGCTATGTTGGTCATAGGGAAGACTCTCATCCGGTGCGGGGGTGTTTTGAATCGTACATGTGCAAGATATGTATGATCATCTATTGGAGGCGGGCCAAAGGCCAAAGGATAAAGAGGAAAAGCATGGCATTTTTGGGAAAGAAATCATGCACGAGAAAAGCGACAAATGGAAGAAAGAACAGCATGTGTGCATGCAAGGGAAAGCAACAGCTGGAAGGAAGAATAGCATGTACACATGCGAGGAAGACCTAACGACAGTAGCATTAGGGTTTTGGTAATGCATTGTAAACGGTTAAGGAGCCAGAATCATATAAATAGCGATATGTAGGTATCATAGGGGGTTGGCTTTTGTGTGGATCGGGTCAATTAGCAACAGATTACTATTATGCTATTGTAAGTTACGCATGAGTTGATGCGATATGTAATGTTTTGTTGTAAGACCTATTTTGTATAAGTTTTTGAGCTAGAGAGGATGAGGGAGGGTAGATCTTGAGGGTTATATCATAGGTTGTGGATCCTGGTGTGATCTAGTCAACCTCTTATAGATCTCACCTGATTGAGAAGAGTTGTAAGCATGCGGCGCTATAGATACGACCATAATATAATAAAAGAGATCAGAGCCAAATCTTTGTAGACGTAGCCCCAGGAGGGGGTGAACCATGGTAACATATGTTTTATGTGATGAATGTTTGCATATCTTATTGTCTAAATCCTTTATTATTGTGTTGAATGAATGATTTATTCTATGGCTTGTTTAGTGCTTTTGCGATATTAATGGAATAATCCTATGGATCTACTACATAAATCGTGAATAATAGTATGTTTCATGTACAAGTCATAATAATGGTTCAATATTTAGCTCGCTTATATCACACTCAATCCTAGGTTGTAAACACCTGAGTATTACAGCCACCCATTAAAGTTATCTCGGGTGAGACTGCGCAGCGCATTCTGTGTGTTGCGTTGCCTTCTGGTTTACCAGGAGGGCCGATAGTTTTAGAGGCTTTGTTGGAAACCCGAACAGACATGAACCCTAGGTCAATAAACTCAGACAGCATAGGAGAGAAGTAACCAACAAATGGTTATGTTGTCGTCGATAGGAATAGGAGAGGATTGAGTAGAGAAGATAACTCAAAGATCTGTCGGAAGAATATTAAGAAAAGGTTAGGGAAGGGACCAATGATCCATTAGAGTGAATGTTGAGGCTGTGGAATCCCACAAAATCAGAGATCGAAACTTGGCTAAGAACTAAGGAGCTAGAGTTTGCACAAAAATACAATAGAAACCCTAGACTAACACCTCGCAAATACCTTGAGAAATACGTGTTTATTGATTTACACGAAGCCATTTTCTGTGATTTTCCGCATCTATTACAGGAGTGGATACTAAGGTTGAAGGATAACCACGCAACGAATCATATTCAATAGCTAGAGTGGACCCCAGTATAGATTGAGCAGATTTAGCAAGTGAACAACAAGTTCACCCGCGCAATAGACTTTTGGCTTGATAGTATTGTGGTAGGTTTTATCACAGAGTTTGCAGTAGACACAGAGAACTCGTACATCGCAACAAAGAAAGAGTTTCTACGGGGACCTCGAGGAAGGTACATTTGATCACTCTATACTTCGATTAAGATATTTCTATATAACAAAGGTGTAATGACAATGGAATCAGATAGCTAAATTTCTCTACGTGCATGGGGGAAGTGGGAAAGCACTGACAGAAAGAGGAGAAATGGAAGGAGGAAAGGATAAGGGCAAGAAGGAAGAACCCTTGGACCTAATCATGATGGACAATGACCAAATTAAGTAAATGATGGAAACAGCTAGAAAGATGTGTAGTGGAGTACCCTACCAATATAAGGTGAATTCCAAGAAGAGAGTTGTAGTCACGAGGGAAGGCTTGACGAGTGATGAGGAAGAGGTAGAGGATCTTCGGGCTGTGGATCAGATTGAGGAAATCCTTCGCGCAACGTATGAGAGGAAGATGAGAGGCCCAAGAACGAGAAGAGAAGGCAGCAATCCTATCCATATCAATGTCAGTGTGGAACCCATAAACCCATGTGCAACTAATACACCAAAGAGAACACCACCATTTAGACAATCGAAGTTCAGAAGAAGTCAGACAGTAGGAAGTACATCTACGCAAGGAACAACAACTGGAGGAGCCAATTGAGTCGGCACTATTCAGGTATCTACACCACGCGGGGGTAGTAGTTCAGCGTTCAAAATGGCAAGACACGATCCCACCATCAGGTTACCCGAATTTTGAGGAGAAGCAGCAGAAGACCCTAAGAAACATTTGTTCATTTGTGTAGAGATCTGGGATAAAAAACATATCACAGATGAAGATACTAAACTTGCACAGTTAGCGATTACGCTAAGAGACCGCACACTAGACTGGTACATGAGTTTAGACACAAACAGTGCCCCCGGGATGACAACAACACTGGTAGACATTAAGAAGCTACTGATAAATGAGTTCCACAAGCTGAGCTCAGAGGATCAGTACATGAATGAGATGATCGAAATAAGACAAAAACCAGGAGAATATGTATGGGATATTGATTAGAGATTCAAGCAACTGAAGGGAAATTTAAAGTATCTCATGACCGAGATCCAACATAGACACTTATTTGTCAATTCATTGTTACCACACTTAAAATACCCTTTGCGACAGTAGAAGTTCCAAATGCAGGAAGAAGCTTTGCATGCAGCCTTGCAGCTGGAAGAAAATCAGTATCAGCAGACAGACCCAGCTATTGAAGAACTGAAGGAGGACCTGAAGA
The DNA here is from genome assembly GCA_009831015.1 of Picea engelmannii. Taxonomy (NCBI): domain Eukaryota; kingdom Viridiplantae; phylum Streptophyta; class Pinopsida; order Pinales; family Pinaceae; genus Picea; species Picea engelmannii. Next base: position 5,981 of record WSFP011530041.1, on the reverse strand, counting down.
ACTTAACATTTCAACTGAACTAGAATAAGAACAAGGATAAATGAGAAGTCGTTTTGTGTACCACATGTTAGACGGAAGGACACCACAAGAACAAATTCCCAACATTTGCGTAGTATATGGCATCAGGAATTCCAAATACGCTACCAACAGGAAGACTATGGTGTGAAATCTGCAAGAAACTGGGTCACGACCCCTATCAATGCACGATGATGTAGAAATACCTTTTGCAAGTCAGTGGGGCACGATGACAAAGATTGTAGAACTATGGAGTTGATGCGAGAAAGGACATCAGACGCATATAGAGTGCAGGCGGAAATGATGATAGGGAAATCCGCACCATAGTTTAACCCAGCTCCAACTCCATACAACACTATGCAGCAGCAGTATAATACTGCACTACAACCATACAATAATTCGTAGCCACAGTACAACATGGCACAACCTCAGTACAATACCACACAATATAATCAGGCACCTCTGTATAATGTGCCGACAAGAGATCGAGTAGGCTATGGAGGTGGAGGACGAGCAAGAGGAGGTTTTGGACAAGGTAGAGGACCAGTGGTGTGTCACAATTGTCAAAAACTGGGACATTACGCAAGGGAATGTCCACTTCCACCAACAACTTGTATGTATTTTTGCGCATCAGAACACGATACAGAAGAATGTCTGACACTACTAGTAAAGATTCAGGAAAAGAGGAACCAAAACAACCAGAATGTTCAGTGGATTTTCATCGAAGCAAGGGACCAAGGACGAAACATTAATATAGTGACTCATGGAGGAGATAAAATAGGGGATGACATTGTTCAACAAACGCCAACACAAAATCAATGGGTGAAAAAGAACACCAAACCAAGGAAGAAGTTCGACGCATAGAAGGAAAAGGATATATTTAAGCAAGCCCGACAAGAATTTCAGAAGGAAGATATTGTGAACACTTCAACTCCATAACAAAGAAAGGAAGCACCCAAATACGAAATGCCTCCACTATTGGATCATACCAATGAAATACATTCCATGAGCCAAGTAAGTACAATCAAAGGATTTTTGCAATCATGTGTAAAGGTATTAAGTGATACATCATCTGCGAAAATCTTTCAAAACATACTAGAAAATGTAGCCTCGAGACGGAATAAAAGCTAGAACCAAAAACTGTCAATCACCTACACACAAGAATAAGAACAAGTAGGTAATTTAGACTGAATGCCAACATTGGAGATTTCAATATGGGAGACATTATACTAGATCTACGATCTGAAGTCAATGTACTACCAAAGAAGACATGGCAATGCATGGGAGAGCCAACATTAGGATATTCACATGTTCAATTGAAACTGGCGAACCAACATAGAGTCTTACTGATAGGCAGACTGAAAGGAATGATAGTAGACCTAGATGAAGTGCACACTAAAGTAGATTTTGAAGTCATTGAAATAGTGGACGGCACAACAACTTACCCCGCATTGCTTGGTTTGGATTGGGCATTTGACAACCAAGCCATAATCAACTTAAAGACCAGAAAAATGACATTTGAGTTAGGAGAATACAGGTTCATCACACCATTAGACCCATCGGAAGGAGAGAGGTTCGTATAACCTACTTTTTTGGACCTAGAGGAAGTCCTCCAATTGTACAGAACAACTGCGCACGATGAGGATTACGTAAACCCAACTGCAGATGGGATACTCAATTGGCAGAGCATCACTTCCGGTGCAACAGATTCAAATACCGGTTTAGAGAACTAAAAACAAAGGCTACACAAAGTATCCACGAGGAGATGTGCAAGAATAGACTGCACAATAAGATAGGTAGGCACAGAAATCAAAGAACCACCCAGTTTCCATGAAGTAAACAATCTGGAGACATTCTTAGCATTGTATAAAGATGAAGTCTTAGAGAACCAGAGACTGTTAGCACTTGATCTAGCACTCAATGACACACCTGCACGATGGTGGGGCGCACACAAAGAGACAATCACAGACTGGTACCAATGCAAGCGATTACTACACATAAGGTTTGACGCAGAACGGAAAAACAACAAACAGTAGAAGTATGATGGAAAAAGAGCACCAACAGAGCACTTGGAGGAGTGTAGAACGCTATGGAAAATGACACCTCCAGAGGAATGGCCTCGTCATTTTATACATACTCTAAAGGGCATACCATCAAACTGGTATACAGACCAGGAATTGTGCAAAGGAACTACGACCTGGATGGCATTGCAAAAGAATTTTACAGTCACTTTCCCATTCGAGCATGAGAACCCCAACATAGATGTTGCACTGAAGAAGAGAAGAGGAGTGATATTCATCAAAGGACCAGAATTTTAGTTGATTATAGAAGAACAACAGCGGAACAAACAAACAATTAAAGAACTTATGACATGTTACCATGTGCAAGAGGAAGCACCGGATGAAGATGATATGTGCGATATTTAGATTGAAGAAGCAGAAGGAGAAAGAGAGGTGGAAGGTCCACCTATAGAATCAGAAGATATTGCCTCATTGATCAAAGTAAAGAAAGTCAATATTGGGACAATTAAGCATCCCAAAATGGTCGGCATTGGAGATTACTGGGATGAACTGAAACAGTGGAAATCATAACAGAGCTATCGCGCGAATACAGCGACTTGTTCCCCACAACATTTACAGAGATGAAGGGTATACCAAGAGAGCTAGGAGAGATGAAGATACCACTCAGACCAGAAGAAAGATCGATCAGACAGTGACCATATGTACTGAACCCCATATATAAGCATAAAGTACAAGATGAGATTGACAGGATGCTAGAAGTTGGCATCATAGAACCGGTCGAAGAATCAGAATGGATAAGTCCAATGGTAGTACAGGAAAAGAAACAAGAAGGGATTAGGATATGCGTCAACTTGCGAAAGTTGAACGATGCATGCCTACACGACCCATTCCCTACACCCTTCATGGATGAAGTGTTAGAGAACATAGGAGGACATGAAGCCTACTCATTCACTGATGGATTCTCAGGCTACCATCAGATCAAGATTGCACAAGAAGATAGATACAATACCATGTTTGTGACAGAATGGGGATCGTATCAGTACACATTTATGTTGTTTGGACTGAAGAATGCACCAACAATATTTTCCAGAGTAGTCATTTTTGCGTTTAAGGAATTCATCCACTAGTTTCTCGAAGTATACCTGGATGATTGGACAGTTTATAGTTTTTTGAAAGACCATGTAGAAGTCTTACGGCTAATGTTGGAAAGATGCAGACAGTGTCAGATATCACTGAATAGAAAGAAATGCATATTTGGAACACCATTCGGGATACTATTGGGCCATATAGTATGAAAACAAGGTTTATTAGTAGATCCTGCAAAAATTGCAATCATTGTTAACTTACCACCACCAAAAATAGTCTGTCAGCTAAGAGAAACATTGGGATGCACAGGTTACTACCAGAAATTTATCAATTTTTATGCACAGATAACTGCACCGATGGAAAAGTTTCTAAGAAAGGATACAAAGTTTCAGTGGAACGACGAGTGCCAACATGGTCTGGATAACCTAAAAGAAAATATGGTCACCGCTCCGATATTAGTCTTTCCAGATTGGGATAAGACATTCCACATACATGTAGACGCATCAGCCATAGCACTTGGATCTATCTTGGCACAGCCAGGAGCGGGGGATTTGGATCACCCGATAGCATTTGCAAGCAGGAAGTTATTAGACTCAGAACATAACTATAACATGACAGAAAGAGAAGGGCTAGCTATGGTATATGCACTACAACAGTTCAGACATTATTTATTGGGGAAACACTTTAATATGTTCACAGATCACTCAGCCCTGAAATATTTAGTCAACAAGCCAGTGTTGGGGGGGAGAATCTGTCGACGTTTACTACTATTCAAAGAATTTGATTTTGAAGTAATCGTCAAACCAGGAAAGTTAAATTCAGGACCTGGCCACCTATCAAGAGTCACCAATGGAGAAGAACCTACAAACTTGGAGGACAACTTTTTGGATGCACATCTCTTCTTAGTTCATATCGTTGATGAATACTTCGTAGATATCATCCAGTACTTGAGCACAGGTATTGTTCTGCAAGAGTATAATATTGCATAGAAGAAAAACCTGGTAGTTTGTGTTGTCGACTATCAACTGATTGCAAGACATCTATATAAGATGGGAACAGATAGCACCTTGTGAAGATATGTGTTAGAACATGAAATACCAAGAGTTTTAGCAGAAACCCATGAAGGAATAGCAGGACGGAATTATGCAGGAAAAGCTAACGTGTAGCAGGTATTGCACGCAGGACTATGGTGGCCAACGATTCACAGAGGCTCGAAGGAGTACTCTCAAAGATGCGACGTCTGTCAAAGGGTAGGCAAACCCAACAGAAGGGATGAGATGCCATTACGACCATAGGTAACACTGCAGGCATTTGATAAATGGACAATCGATTTTGTGGGACCAATCAACCCACCAACAAAAAGAACAGGAGCAACGTACATTATCACTGCAATGGAATACCTAACAAGATGAGTGAAAGCCACACCAGTGAAGGATTACAGCGCAGAAACAACATCACATTTTTTATTCAAACAAGTAATCATTGTATTTGGGTGTCCAAGAATTTTAATGAGTGACCAAGGCACACACTTCATAAACAGCACCATAAGCGCTATGACTGAAGAGTTTGAATTCCATCATCAAAAGAGCACACCATATCACCCACAGGAAAATGGTATTGTGGAAGCATTTAACAAAATTATGGAGAATGTGCTGACGAAGATCTGTAACGTCAATAGGGACGATTGGGATCTCAAAGTACCAGTAGTATTATGGGCCTACAGGACTACGTGCACAAAATTGACAGGGCACACACCATTTATGTTGAAAAGTCAACAAGAAACATGTGTCTAATTTACTTTTCACTTAAATAAATTAGACAATAAATATTAATCTATTATTTCATTCATAACTGAGTGAGTTGTATTTGTAACAGAATTATAAGTGTAGTTAAGTGAGTTAAGATCAGTTGTACTAGTTGTAACTAAGCATGCACTAGTGAGAGTTCAGTTAATCAATGAACTCACATGCAATTGAAGATTCACCATGGTTAACTACATGCATGTCAGATCCAGTGGAGACCCGGTAGAGATAACAGGTGAAAGGTATAGTTTGGCTATCAGTTGTGATTTGATCACACATGCAATGAATATGCTTATGATCATGTGAAAACTAGGCAATTTTTAATTCCAATTGTGAGAATTCCAATTGCAAAGATTGTGCAGAGGAGGCAGGTTGTCTAGACACGGAGAATTGGCACATGTATTTGTTGATTTGTGTAAGATAGTGTGAGACGATTGTATTGTACTGAGAGCTCTTGGATTAGAGTTTTGTATGAGATTGTTTCATGATTCATGATATACATAATATATGATAGTGGGGTTTTTAGCTTTACGCTTTCCCGGTAAAACTTTTGTGTTATGTGTTATTGATATTTCACTTTGTGATTGTGGTTGTGATCATAGTTTAATTTTCTGCAAGAATAATAGTAGAAACTATTATGTATTTAACAATGGCGTAATTATTAGATCGGAAGAATCATAGAAATACTTAATTTGTATTGAAATTTTTACATGGTATCAGAAGCACGGAGGCCACGAAGCCACGGAAGTGAGGTGCAAACATAATTTCATTCTCGCAGGTCCCATCTCTAGCAGGGTGAGAACTTTAGTATTGTAGACTATGCTCAGTTCTCAAAGCAGAAATTCTCGCACCCTAGACAAAGGAGAGGTGTGAACTTCAAGGTGATTGTCACAGACTGCTTAAGGGAGAAGTGTGAACTCCCCTCACCCTACAGTGAATTACAGTGCGAACTTCCCCAGAAGGTTCGCAGGCTATACACTAGCAGGGTGCGAACTTCCTCAAAGAGTTTGCAGGCTAGACATTGTCAAGGTGTGAACTTCCCTCAAGCTACTCTCAG
>WSFP011530038.1:0-12091 GCA_009831015.1 Picea engelmannii | reverse complement strand
ACATGGTGTAGCATTTTCATCAATCTGGTTTCATGGGTGGTGAAGCAAATGAAGCAACTTAACCTACATGCTAACCTATCTCCCTAGGACAATTAACCCAGATTAAACTGTTGGGTTAAGAAATTACTCTACCTAAGGGCTATGTGACCAGGATTAGACAGTCTGGTCATATTTATTCACTAATCTAACCTAAGGGCTATCTGACCAGGATTAGACAGTATGGTCAGATTTATTCACTAACCTAGCAACATTAAATTTAAAAAGAATTTGACCATGCTTGAAAGGTATGGCCAAGTTACTATTATTGCATGGGGCTTTTCTTTTCAATTCTTTTATGCCCTCTTTTCTTTTTTCTTTTCTTTTCAAATTATTTACAGAATGAAAAAACATTTGTCAATAAAAAAACTAGATACAGATAATATCCAAGTCATCAGTTGATTCCCATAATTTATGGGGTGATAACAGCGGCTCCACTTAGGGATGGTACTTGCCCTGTTAAGTGCCAAGAATCCTGGTTCCTATCACTCTGAACATCTCTGCCTAGTAGCTTTCATTGGTCTTATTCTCGAAACTTGGAAAAACAATAGTCTGCAGCTTAGGGCCTTCTCTTCGGGCTTCAACCGACTGACTAATGTTCCTCACTCAGAACTTGCAAGTGAAAAATTAAAATTAAACTGGTATGTACAATGAAGAGTGATTTCTTCGAATCTTCTACTGAGGTGGTATGTAATGTTTCAGCATCCTGCCATTCATAGGTGCTCCTGGAAGATCTGACCCATCAGCATTGTTTAGCAAAAAGGCATTGTTTCCTCTGAAATCTTGGATCATGTAAGGCCCTGTCCACAGGTTGTCAAATTTCCCATGCTTTCCCTTGTCCTCATTCCTGTCATCAAATCTCAACACTAGATCTCCCAACTCAAAATCATCCTCCTTGGTTTGTTTGTCAAAGATCTTCTTGATGTTTTCTTGGACGACCTAGGTTTTGTTGAAAACATCTTCTCTAGTCTGTTGCAAATGAATCATCTGGTTGATTCTTCTCTGCGAGTCATTTGGCTCAGCTTGCACCTCTTGAAGTAATTTCATGACCAGGACTCCTAGAGAAGTAGGGAAAACTGCCTCTGTACCATAGACCAGCTGGTAAGGTGACATGCCAATTGACCTTTTGGTGGTCAGTCTATCTTCCCATAAAGAAAATACCAACTTATCGTGCCATGATTTTTTGTTTTCCTGCAATGTTTTCTTGATGATATTTACCAAAGTTTTGTTTGAAGACTCTGCCAACCCATTCCCCTGAGGGTAGTAGGCTGTAGAATTCCCCAAACCAATGTGATACCGGTTGCAGAAATCTATGAGTTTCTTTGATCGAAAGGCAGTTGCATTGTCAGTGATAATCTTTCTTGGACAACCAAAACGAGATAAAATATTGTTTTCAAGGAATTTTATAATTACTGAGTCAGTGGCTTGCCTACTTGGTACAGTCTCGATCCATTTGGTAAAATAATCAGTGGCGGTGAGGATCCACCTGTGTTGGCTTGAAGACGGAGGGTGTATTTCTCCAATGAAATCGAGTCCCCATTGCTGGAAAGGAGCCTCAACTGAGATTGGTTTAAGAGGTAGAGGAAGGAGTTTCCTTTTCCCTTCAAACAATTGACATTGGTGACATGATGTTACTTTCTGATGTATATCTACAAACAGGGTGGGCCAGTAAAATCCAGCTCTGAGTATTTTGTTGGCTGTAACCTTCCAGTTCAAATGGCCACCACATTCTCCTGCATGAAACTCTTTTAACACTTTATCAGCTTCATCTTTCAGTAAAAAATTTAAAAGAATACCTGCAGGGTCTTTCCAATAAAAATTTCCTTCTAGAATACAAAATTTCAAAGCCTTCAACTTTAAAAATCTAGCTTTAGTCTTAGTCAAACCAGGGGGAGCTTGTAAATTTTGTAAAACAAATATAAGGTCTGCATACCATGGAGAGTTGAGAAATACGTCTCTAACGTTTGGAGTTGCCATCTTGCCCTGTTCATCTGCCACATCTAGAAAATTAATGTCAAGATCCTGGAAGTTAGATTTAGCCATTAATTTAGCAAGGCCTTGGCCTTTGATTAATTTTGCGGGCTTAATCTCTATATCGTATTCTAAAATGACTGCAACCCATTTTCCCCTTCTTCCATCAGGGTTGTCCTGTGTCAATATATCCTTAACTACCACGTTGGGAACATAAGCTATGGTGTGTGAATGGAGAATGTAGACCCTGAAGTCCTTTATGGCTTTTACCAAAGCAAAAGCTTGCTTCTCCATGATATTGTAGTTCAGGGCAGCATCTCTTAAAGCTTTGCTGAAGAAAGCTATGGGCTATTCATACCCTTCAATGTTCTTTTGTAGTAATACCGCTGCTATAGTATGTTCAGAGGCGAAAGAAAACAGATAGAAATCTTTAGTGAAATCGGGACTAATCAAAACGAGGGCTTCTGTTAGTGCTCATTTGACTTGTTCGAAGGATTGTCTGGACTCAGAGTCCCATTTGATTTTTACATCTTTTTTAAGCATGTTTGTTATGTTTCTGAGGAGTTCGGCCAGATTTGGAATGAATCTTCATAGAAAGTTAATTTGCCCGATAAAAGATTGTAGTTCTTTGAGGTTTCTTGGGTGTTCTACTTTTAGTATGGCCTCTATTTTGATGGGGTCTATTTTAATTCCTTCCTTTGAGATGATATGTCCCAGCAGTTTGCCTTCTTCTAACCCAAAAAGACACTTCTTAGGATTTAAAGAAATCCCAAACCTTCTACATTTCTCGAAAACTCATCTAAGGTGCCGCAAGTTTTCATCATCATATTTGGAAAACACAGTCACATCATCTAAATAAACGACAATAAACTTACCTGCTTCTTCCACGAAGGCGATATCCATTTCCCTCTGAAACATGGCTCCTACGTTCATCAGACCAAAAGGCATCTTCACATACATGAAAGTGCCCCATGGTGTGGTAAAAGTGGTTTTATCTTGATCATCTGGGTGAACTAGGACCTGGTTGTAGCCCGAGAAACCATCCAACAGAGATATCTGACTGGACCCGACCACCTTTTGTAGGAGGTGGTCCATTTTCGGTAATGGGTAATTATCTTTCAGGGATACTTTGTTCAGATTTTGGAAATCAATACAGAGCCTGATTTCCCCGGTTTTCTTCCGTGTAGGGACTAAATTAGAGACCCACTTAGAGAAACGCAGCGGGACTATGATCTTGGCATCGTACATTTTCTTGATTTCTTTTTCTATCAGAGGGAGAAACTTGGGATTTATCCTCCTAAGTTTCTGCCTAAATGGTTTTTGGTCTTCCTTTATGGGAATCCTGTGTTGTATGATGCTGGTATCATAGGCTTTCAAATCTTCATAGCCCTAGGAAAAGACGTCTGAATATTCTTTGAATAGCTCAATGTATTTAAGATTTTGTTCTGGGGGTAATGATTTGGATAGTTTGACCATCCTAGGCTTCTCTTCGGTCCCTATATTACATTCTTCTACCTCTTGTCTGTGTGCTTCAATTTTGGGTTTCTTGGCTACATCGCCACTGTCAAACAAGTCTTCTAAAGGAACAAGACCTCTAGGTAAAGTATTGTTTTTCAACTGTAAAACATCGGCCTCTATTTCGTCATCCCCTAACTCTCATGAATCTACTGTATCTACTCCTGAATCTACAATATTCACACTATCTACTTCAAACTCAGAATTATTTACATTCTCGTCTTCATTTTCTAAATCTATATTGGTACATTCAAAATCATTCTTGCATTGCAAAAAATCCTCTATCTGATCATCGTTTCCAAACACTTGCCAGTACCTGATATTATCGGGAACAGTCGGTCTGCATTTCACTTGAACAGTGTATGGACGAGTTTGGCGGAAAGGAATCTTGCAAGAGGCTGCTGACGTAGCCAATCCGTCGGCCAGAATATTCTGTCCCCTCGGCATTACCTACAAGTCAATCTCATTAAAACACTTCAAAGAATCAAGCACAGTATTCCTGTAGGCTCTAAGGCGCAGGTGTTTAGCAGCATACTCACCTTTAATTTGCTTGATTATTAATTCAGAGTCACCCCTTAACATTATTTTTTTAGCACCAACTTTTTTCAACAGCTTCAGACCGAGCATTAAAGCTTCATACTCGGCAACGTTGTTAGTGCACTGGAAATTTAATTTGTAGAAATGGTTTTCTGAATACCAGTTTCGATGATTATGCAACCAGACTCTAGCTCCTGCTCCTTATTTACTCACAGCTCCATCAAAATCCATACTCCAGAAATCGGCAGGGAATTCTTCAGTGATTACATTTTTCATCTTTGCTACCTTACCGATTTCTGGACCTCATCTTGACTAGATGCATCTTCCATCAGCTGAGTATCTTTCTCTTCCGTATCACCATCATTGTACAAGATGAATGAATCTAAATCAGAATGTGTAGAGTAAAGGGGGTAATTATGCGGCTTTTCTTGACAACTGACCATGTACTTCATCAATGTTTCTCTGTATAACCTCCTTTGTTGTTCAAACACTGGGATAGTGGCGTAAGACATATCCAACTGCAGGATTTCCTTTCAACTTAGATCCCCAAGACCTGGAGAGCAACATTCCATACTTAGGCGGGATGTCTGCAACCACTATGTCCATTACCATGCTTTTTGAAGGGATCTGAACCAGGGTGATGCATAGGTCTTTGATCAAACCAATACATTTGACTTTTCTGGAGTCGAATGAGTGTAAATCCTTGTATGGTTTGGTGACATCCAGTCCCAGTTTTTCCATTACTACTTTAGGCATCAGATTATGTGAGGCACCTGAGTCCAGAATAGCGTTATGTAATATCAAGTCCTGTATGTTTAAACTGATGTAAAAGGGAGCTACATCACCGGTATCGTCTCGACCATCAACTTCAGGTCCGAAAAGGAGTTCGGGATGATCATCAGTAAGGTTCACAGTGTCTGAATGAGTCACTGATCCAATAGTCAAGGCCTTGGTGCCTATGTCAGGTTCAATGGCCAGAGATTTTATTTCTTGTGAACGATACGCGTCTCTGTTCATCAACTCTATGAGTGGGATGGGAATTTTTATTTTTGCCAATTCCCCTTCAAGGCTAAAGGGTGTAAGAGCTCTGCCTTGGTTCATCATTTCTGATTTGTCCGCCATGTTCTTTGGCTCAGAAGTACTTGGCGGGTAAACATGTGAAGCATCAGGTTGTGATGGTCTTTTCAGAATGGTGATGTTTTTCTTCAAAGGAGCGTCAAATTTACTCTTCTTAGAAATCTTCTCAGAAGAAGTCTTCTTAGGAGTCTTTTCAGTAGAAGGTTCATGGGTTTTCTTGGTTTCGACTGTCTTCTGTGTTTCGATCGTCTTCTTGGAAGGAGTCCCTTCTGTCTTCGAACTCCCTTCTGTCTTATTGCTATGCATATTGTACTGTCGGTGTACCTCCAGAATATCATTCTCAAAGGCCTGTTGTTCCGCATCTTCGGCTTCTTCACTTACCTTTGTTTGATTTAGCAGAAAGAGTTCCTGCTCTTCTTGGGTGAGGAAAATATCCTCATTGTCATGAACACCCATGAGGTTGATGTGTGTGTCCTCCACTTCCTCAATCACTTCTCCCCCTTCACCAGCGTAGTTTTCTTGTAGGGGAGGTCTAATCTGCTGATCTGGGCCCCTCTTCTCTCTTTGATCTCGAGGATCTCTCTGTTTGATCTGAGGAGGATTTCTCCTAAAATTGGGGTTCCGAATCGGAGGTGCAGGTGTATTGTCTCTCGGAGGATTTCTGTCTAACACATTCACTCTTTCCAGCAATAGTTCCAAATTTCTGACCACAGAATCCCATTTGGAATCAGTGGTTGACGAGGAAGATTCTTCTTTGATCGTGACTCTCCTTTCTGATCTCAAACGGGCCCTTTTCGCCAACAGATATATTCCCACACTAATAGCACTTTTCTGCATGTCCTCTAGGGTGGAAACATTTCTTTCTCTTAACTGGTAAGACATGTCAGCATCAAATCCATCAGGGAATTTAATCAATGCCAAACCCTGTGGAGGTTTGATTTCAGTTGGGATTGCATTGTACAAGTTGTTAAAACAGGTGCAATAATCTTGTACCGTCTCACCTTGATTTCTTTTTATGTTCTCGTATTCTGACAGTATTTGGAGAGGGTTTTTCTTTACCTCCCATCTGTCAAGAAAACTTCTTTGGAACGCCACAAGGTCAGGAAATGAGGCGGCAGGTAAAGCTTTGAACCATTTCTTGACGTCTCCTCTCAAACTCTGGGCAAACAGTCGCATTTGAACGTCCGCCTCGTCAACTTATTGCAAGTCGAAATAGTCATTCATCTTATCCACATGTTGTTGGTCGTTCAAAGGTCCGGTTGCATCGAACTATGGAAGTCTCATTTGGTAGTCTTTGGGCATGGCATGTAGCGGCGCAGCCAACAACAAAGGAGCATATCGAGCTGCCATGATGGGTGGAGGAGGTGAAATGAAAACCTGGATGGTCGGAGAGGTAGCGACTGAAGGCGATGAAGAGGAGGGACTGAGTGGTACTGAGGTAGTGATTTGTAGTTTATTCGTGGGAGAAAGGACTTCGGGGGTTCGGGGTTGCAACACAGTTGGGTCAAAGATGAGCCTAGACACAAAAGTTTTAGACCATGTTCTAACCAGGCTTCGAGGCGGAGATGTATCAAGATCAAGGTTTTGAGAGATATCTGGTTCTCCAGAAAAGGAAGGAGACTTATGCAGGGCAGTCTGACTCCCTAAGCCGACAACCGAGGCCTTTCGCCTGAGAAAATGTTCGGGGTTATCTATCACTATTGAGGGTTCTGGGTCGGGATGAGATCGAGTGTGAACTTTCTTGGAAGCTAGAACTATTTTTGGTTTTTATATATATACTTTTTAATTTTGTGGGTACGAAAATAAAATGTGCAAAGTTTGATCAACCTCTAACATTACTTTCTTCTCAAAATCAAACGCTCTTTTAGGGGAAAGAAAACGTGAAATTATCAATTTTTTAGTTCGTCCCCAGTATGGTCGCCATTATGTTAGCACTCTGTAAATTTCCTAGAGGTTGACAAAGAAGGAATCTACAATGGTAACTTAATCCAACCGCTTTTAAAGCTGGGATCTAGCCCTTCCAGCTTCAGAGAGGGATCTCTCTATATGATTTAGCTTTGTTTTTATTTTAGATATTAGGCTAGGTAAAGGAACAAGTAGGTTTTGTTGTAAAAGGGTTTTTGAAGTGGTTGAGACAGTCTACACCTCCATTGGGCTATGGGGTCTGTGTTATAATCAATATGAGATACAAACCATAAACATAAAGGAAAACTCCCATAGGACAAGATAATATACTCACTGGATATTTAATAGCTTAGATGATGGACAGAAGAAAAGATGAGAAAGACACATTCAACTAAGAAGCAGTTAAGAATTTCTTAATTGAAAACATCAGAAGATAAACAATCAAATCTTTAAAGTCGGAAACAGGGTATCCAAGATAAATCCTGTAACATACATTACTCTTAAAGATTAATTTTAGAAAACAATATGATCACAAAGCAAGAAAAACATTCAACTTAGAGAAAAACGTCACCAGTGAATACACGCAAGAATCCTGTAAAAGTGATTCCTCTTTATTAATGACAGATCTCTTAAAAAATGGTTACAGTCTGGTAGCACCAGGGTGTGAAGATCAACAACCCTCAATACTTCGAAAGGTGAAGTATTTATAGTTCAAATTACAGACGTTCCTGTCATAACTGATCAGGACGTCCTTATTCTATTTTTAACCTAACTAATTTAACTAATCAAAACTACTTGATGACTCAGTACAACTGCATGCAAAATTTCTAGGGTAGGCCGTTGGCGAGGTTCCCATGTAACCTCTTCTGACTGGACAGGTGACTGTACCTGGACAGCTCATCTTCTAATCGATAAGATCATAAAGTTCTTCCCATATGAGATGACTCGACACTGTGACTTTGCGTAGTCTCCGATACACCTCATCCATGTCCGTATACTTAGCGAATGTGGGCTTTATGAGGAATATGTATCGAATCTCGTGTTGGATACTAATGTCCAACTGCAGGGCATCCATGAATGCTTTGTCAGTGATGCTCCCTTGTATTCCTGCAAACCTTGAACTGTCCTTAGACATTTCAGCCAATCTCTTCTTGTAATCCGGGAGTGTCATTAATTTGTCATTAATGACCTTCAGACCAGGTAGGCCTTTCTTTTGGAGAGCATCAATCTTATTGAAGAACTTTTGTACTCCTTGATCCATGACTTGAATCTTTTCCTCAAGCTGAAGCATTAGACTTCTCTTGGTTAAGACCCTTTTTACTTCGAGTATGGTCTCTGTTCTGTCCTCGATCTTTAGTTCTTCTAGTTCTTCTCTGGTCTTGGAATTCAGGAACCTGATGATCTCATTTGCTTGTGTTGGCATGTCTCCCAATTCTACTCTGATTTTATCAATGGCCTATTTGCTCCTCTGGAGCAACTCATTTTGTTCAAACATGATTTGGATCATGGGCCAGATTTCATTTATGGACTTGGTGATGTCTATCCATACATTCTCTTTGACCTCAACCAAAGTCTTCCCTGTCATTGTTTGCTTTTGGAGCTGCTGTAACTCCTTCCTAAGATGATCTGTTACCTACTTTTCTTTGGATAGGCTTGTTTGGAAGGAAGTTTTGAGCTCTTGGAGGTTCTCCACTTCTTTCTTAAGCCTACTGATTTTTGTCTCTTGCAGGTTCATCTTCTCCATGGACTTGGCAAGGTCTGTTGTTCCTTCTGGTAGTGACACTGGTGTTGCAGATGGGATTGTTGTTACTGTTGTTGTGCTTGCTCCTGAGATAGGAATAGCACTCAATGGAATGACTTCAATTGGTTTCATCTACTCTTTCTCTTTTAGTAATCTCTCCATCTCAGCCTCCATCTCTTTGAGCTGAGCATTTTTCTCCATGAACAACTTTAGCATCTCATCCTTCTCACCTTCTTTCTCTGCTATCTCCTTCGCCTGTGAGTCCTCTGTGGGCAGGAGCTTCAACTATTTTCTTAAGGATGCAATGTCAGCATTTTTCTTTTTTATCATCTCTTCTGCAGCTTTTACATTTGACGGATCATAGCCGATCTTTAAAACCAACTCCTCCAAGGTATTGATTTTGTTGTCCTTCGCAAAAGATGATATATTTTCTAGCTTAAGCTGTGTTTGAGCATTGTTAAGAGATACCTGAAATTTAGCTGCTGAGGCTGAAGCATGCGCCAATGTGTGGAAAACCATCTCCCCTGTTTGTTTGTGCAGATCCATCTGATCTGCTGGGTGCACGTCTTTCGCTTGGAATTCGAAAGTGGCCCTCTTGTAGTCTGAAATAACCTTGGGATCTGGTACCTGTGCTTGGAGGTAGGCCATTTGCATCCTACCCTTTTCTGTGTCAAATGCCAAAAGAAGCCTATGCTGAGCGGTGGACGATTGCTTCCGAAACTGGGCATAAGTACTGCTAGTGAGGGTCTGGTTCTTCTTCTTGATCAATTCGTACTTCTCGAAAATGCCCAACTTGGGCGTAGTTTTTCTTGGCTGAGTATCCAGGGGAGAATCTGTGGATTTCTTCGGTATTGCTGTTGTGATTGCCTTATGCTGGCGCGAACCAAAAGGTAGAACGACCGGCTTGATCACTGGGGTAGTTACTGTGGTAGGCGGGACTTCTTGTTCTACTGTCGTGCCAGGTGTTGAAACTGTCTTTGGCCTCTTGGCGTGCATCTGGAATTCCTCTGATGACACCTCTGTTACAGGTGGAGACGAATCTTGTCGAGGCATTTTTTCCTTGGGGACCTGAGGTGTGGTAGTGGGTGGCACACTTGTCAAGGGAACCTGTTGTTCCACTTCAACTTGTTGTTCCATTTCGACTAAGGTGTCAGGCACCCAAACTGTTTGATTTGCAAACTTTTCGATCTCAAGCGTGGACTCATGCACATACGGGATATTCTTATTTCTCACCCACATTTATGAAATGATCCCATATGGATCATAGTTCCAGGGGAAACTTAGGAAAAACTTCATCTCTTTCAGCATCCGATCAGCTTCTTCTCCAGCACCACGACTGTTGCAGATAAAAGAACCTATCTGCCCCTTGATGCGCAACTGCTACTTTTTCTTCAATGAGATGAAATGAATGTCATCTAAATTCATAATCTGTCTAATATAATCTAATGTAAAGATTCTTACCGGCACGTACTTTGGCAGCTTGTAGGGTGCCAACTCTTACCCGAAAACTCTGATCTTAGTGTGGTTTTGATATAGGTACCAGTCTCCTGTCTTTGCATTGTCCGAAAGATGTAAAATTCTCTAGACCTCGTCATTTATTCGGGGCTCAGGCCTGTTGCTCAGCATGCTTACCACCGGGTGATAGAAAATATCAATGAAAACCTTGAAGCTATACTCTGTGGAGTTATTCTTCGGAAGAGAAGTCCATGCTATGACTGGCTGGGGCCTTCTGTCTGCGTCCATCTTCTGCATGGAGAAACTGAATTTGTTGGCTTGAAAGTAAATGAACATGTACGCCAGTATAGAAGAATATTTGAAAATGCCCTCTGTGCCAAAATTCACGAACTGTTCGTGAATATTGTCGACCAAGAAGGTGTTGTAATTAAACTGCGTTGTGGGCTTTTCATCATTTGAGAAAATGGATAGAAAACCTAGGATGGGATCATCTACCCATTGGTCGGAATAGTAACCTAGCAGGGCACAGAGGGAAGAAATGGTTTGGTTTCCCTTGGTGGAGAACATGGATGACGGGTAAGGGGGATTTGTGGAAGGGAATTGAGCGGAAGTGGGGAGGAAAATCTCGAATATCTGAGCTCTCTGGGGAAAGGTCATTTTCTGATATAACTCAGTGAGGATTTCTAAATTGAATGGGGACGTAGATTCAACACGGGGAATTTGCATCATATGGTCAATATCTTCGTGAGTGATGAAGAAGAGGACGTCTCCAGATGAAGAGATGATGGCCCTCTAGTCAGGGATATAGTGGGCTTGGCATTTCAGCATGAATTCAGGGAAGTGATTTATCTGGGGGAAAAGGTACAGGGGAAAATTGGACTCCCACAGTCCAATTTCATCGCTCTGGTCCAAGAACACCTCCCGAAGCCATGACTGGAGGTCTGAAAAATCAATGTCGCAAATGGTATCTGCGATCAATCTATCTTTATCAACCAATGGGATTTTGTCCAGGTCGACAGGAGGAGGAAGGAAATGATTCTCTTCTCCTTCCGCTAGCTTTGTCTTTGGCGTCATCTCTGCAACAATACTTGCAATAAACAATATGTTAGTGGGGTTGACTGACTATGGATGAAGGCGACAGGGAAGCAATGGAGGAATAAGGGGTAATTTTTCTGGCATGATGGAAAAATAACGAGTGAAAAGGGGAATAACGGTAGTTTTATTTAAAACTGGGGTCGTTCGGATGCAGGAAATCGGTCAGCATGACAACAGGTATATTATCCAGTAATTAATGGGCAACGGGCCACTTGGGGGTGAGTTGGCAGGTGACGGTGGCCCAAACATACGGACGGGTGACGTGGAGGCCAGGGATTGGAGGTAAAGGTCGCAAAAGGGGGCTGGTCATGAGTGAAAAGGGAAAAGGACTGACAGCAGTTATGGGATGTGACACGACCCCGAGAACACGTGGAACAAGTGGACTCAGTGGAGGATGACGTCCATGAGTGACGGGCTGTCAGATAGCATGTGGGGGATGCGACTTGAGGAACAATAGGCTGACGCCACGTATGACCAGGGGCCCGACGAAAGGAATATCCATTCCAGACCCCCCCCCCTCGGTTAAAAGCAGAACACCAGGGGGGGTCTGAAATCCATTGTGATCCATTGATCTGCGCGCTTGTTTCCTGGCCGCAGATCTGAGCGCGCTCTTTAATACTAATTCCGGACCCCCCCCCCTCCATTAAAGGCAGAACGGACGGGGGGGTCCGGAATCAAATTTGGGCCGTGGATCAACGCGCTCATTCTTGTATCGTCCAGATCTGCGTGATTTTTATTACCGATTCTAGACCCCCCCCC
>WSFP011530033.1:0-12091 GCA_009831015.1 Picea engelmannii | reverse complement strand
AGTCCTTCCAAATCTTTGGCCTTCTACTACTCCTTGTGTTGGATGATGGGGGATGCCTTAATTCCCTCCTTCCAACGGATCTCTTCCTATCGACTTCAATACATCTTGTTCTAGGAAAGGGATCTAGAGTCATTATTAGTATCTTGGGGCTTGCAGTCATCAATTGAAGGTTCCCTCACTATTGACAGAAGGAATACATCAATGTTCCCTAATTGATAGATTCTACCAGGTGTTTGACATCAGAACCTCTATTCACACTTGTTAGATTGTACTAGGTACCTTGGGACCCACTATCATTATCGGTGGGTTGTATCACATTTGTTAATGGTATACATCAATGACCGGTAATCAAACAATGTATCATTGTGTTCAACTTCAACTCCTTTATTTGCATAGTGTAGACTCGTAGCGCGATGGTTGATTTGAAGACCTCAGGAATGTATCAGCATCATCCTCGTTTTTATGCTTCTTCCCAAGTTGCAATTGGATAGTACCACTCCTCATATCGCTACTCGTGAAGGATCAATTATCTAGCTCTTGCCTCCAAATTTCCTTCACTGATTCTGAGACATACATCCATTGTGTATCTCTTTCATGGCTATGATCTCTGATTGACATGGATCCACTGTGTTTCTTTTTCGTGGCCATGATCGTTGCTTTCTATATATACATTTTACATGGTTTTGCAGTGTACTTGATTGGCGACCATGCTTATCATCACACCTGAGCATGGTTATGCCCGCCTCGGGGATTGAGTATTCTAACTTGTTTCTATGTTTGATTGTTGTCCTTAGATTGGATTCTAACGACCTTCACCCTAACACACTGCTCTTTGAAGACTTATAATGTATTTCGACCATCAATTTCTCTTCTAACCTCACACATTAGGGGGAATCTATTATAGCTTCAGTTTCCACCTTTGAAGCATTCAAAAGCTTGTTGGCCTAACCCCTATTCTATTTACAAACTAATTTTCTCCATACCTCCTTGAGGCCTTCCAAAAAACCTCTTTTTGGAAGATGTACGCGCCCTCATAGTTATGAAACTCGTGTATATATGGGCCACTCAAGGGACAGTCGCGTACATGTCAGTAAATGATTAAAAAATATACATTTATGTTTAATTAAATGTTGAGTTACAAGTTTGGTTAGTTTCCTAACTCTTTTTACCTGTACTCAACCATCTCTAACCAACTAGAGACCACAGAAAAGGAGCATTTGTCCAAGGAGAAAGGTAATGAAAAGTAACGAGTCTTTGCACACCTTAAGAAAATCTTTGTTTGGCTATCCCCACCAAGTCTGTAAACCCTTATACATCAATGTTGTTGTTTTTTGACCTGGAAACCCTTGTTTCCAGCCTCTTTCTAATCACCAACCTATCTTGCCAAGAGTTTCCCTCTATACTCTCTTTGGGACTATGGTGAATCTAGAGTCAATACTAACCCATATAGCAGGAGCAACGATGGAGGAACTTGTCGTCTCTCTCGACAGGGCAGTGCCGCGCAAGACATGTATAAAGTTGTAACCACCTTAACTACTGAATAAATATATAAACTCCTTCAAAATATGTTGTATTTGTAACATTTTGTTTGCAATCTTTTAATATATATTTCATAGAATTCTAATTGTTGAGATCTTACTGTTATATTTCATTAGACTAACATGTGGTTATTAGTATAACTACCTCTCTGTATAGTCTTGCATCTTTAAGGTTCTTGCAGGTTGTAGAGAAGCTGTTGAAAAGAGCGAAGAAACTATGACAATCAGGAACTATATCAACAATAGGACTTCGAGTGAGTCAATCTTTCCCTTCTTCTCCATAGTTATTTATTTCTTTTGAAATCAGTTATTATAACTTCGTTGGTTGTTCTTTTGGGAATTTGTTTATGTATGGTCATTGGTAAGTTGTAGTATAGCCCACTACTACAAAACATTTTCCCCGAAAGCACATATGCACAATTTACCTAAACATACTTATTGTATTTTTCCAAAATCTGTTTTTGATCTATCTGGATCTCCAAAAGATCATATTAAGAAATTTATCCTAGAAATTGGACTAGTGAATGTGCAACATGAAGATGTAGTATGTTTCAGGCCGATTTCCCTCTGCAACTCCTCCTGTAAAATCCTAACCAAAATTATAGCCAACCGCCTTAAGAAAATTCTCTCAAAGATTATTTCTCCTAATCAAGGCGGTTTCATGCAGGAAAGACAAATAGTGAATAACATAGTGCTTTTTCAGGAAGCTATCCATTAAAGTGATGCTTCAAAGAACAAAGGTATGGTAATCAAACTAGACATGGCCAATGATTTTGGCTGTGTTCGATACAACTTCCTCTACAAGATAATGGAGAAATTTGGCTTCAACTCCTCCTTTATAAGTTGGGTAGCAGCGTGTATCGTGAATCCTTGGATTGCTCCTCTTGTGAATGACAGTCCTACTCAATTCTTTCATATTAGCAAGGGGCTCCATCAAGGTTGTCCACTATCGCCTCTTCTTTTCCTAATGGTGGTTGAATCTTTAAGTAGAAAAATGGAACATGAAAGAAATCTTGGGAATCTACTTGGGCTTCAAATAACAAGAGGGGTTAAAAATATAAACCACTCCCAATTTGCAGACGACACCCTCCTCCTCGGGGTGTGCCTCTATCATCATTGCCACAAGATTCAAGAGAGTCATTGATTCCTATATTGATTCTTCTGGAGGGATGGTCAATAATGGGAAATGCCAAATCTATTGTTGGAACACCCCCCTCTAGAATATTGAGATCTATAGCCCTGATCTTTCAATTTTCTCTGGTCGAACATTGGACTGCCTTCCAATATTTGGGCATACCCGTCTCTCTAAAACTCTCACACACTCAGATCTGGCAGCAAATAATTGACAAAATTAGCAGGAAACTAGAATAGTGGGGGGTCTGAATGGCTAAATCCAGCTCGGAGAATCATTCTAATAAAATCAGTTCTATCTGCTCTCCCTATTTTTCAGAGCTCTTCCATCTTGGAACCCAAAGGCATATGGATCTCTATGAAACTTAGGGCTTTTCAATGGCAGGGGGGAGATCTAATAGCAAAAAATACCACTTGATAAATTGGAATCAAGTCACTAACAAGAAAAGCCATGGAGGACTTGGCATTCAAGAGCCTGAATTAATGAATCAAGGGGGAAACCTCTTATGGAGGCTATTAACAGGCAACTTGGAATGGTGGAAACAATCTCTATGGAATACTTCAATGGATCATGAAGGAGAAGTACCAGACTCCAACCAAAATTCAACAATGGATCATCTATTTTCAAACTGTTGCTTGCAGTTGTTCCCTTTATTTATGAAAAAATAAATTGTATTCCTGGAAATGGAAGAATGATCAATCCTTGGAAAGACAAAATTATGGAGCTTGAGAGATTTGAACAGATCGCTCCTCTTCTCCCTCTCTGAGGCTGGCTAGAATCTCAAGGCCTTTGTTCTCTAACAAACCTGTCAACATGGACCCAGGATGGCTCTTGGGAAAATTGGAAAGATCCTAATCCCCCTCCTCATCTTGGGCATCTATACACCCAGTTTATTTCCTCTCTGTAGGGATAAACTCCTCGAAATCAAAATATTCTGGATTCCCGTGGATGGGGCTCGTCTCTTTATTCTGTCAAACAAGGATACATCTCTTTATCTGAATCTATCCATGGACATCCAA
The DNA here is from genome assembly GCA_009831015.1 of Picea engelmannii. Classification (NCBI taxonomy): domain Eukaryota; kingdom Viridiplantae; phylum Streptophyta; class Pinopsida; order Pinales; family Pinaceae; genus Picea; species Picea engelmannii. Next base: position 8,402 of record WSFP011530033.1, on the reverse strand, counting down.
GAGCCAGCTGGTGGGAAAAAGTATGGCATAATGAAGGTATTCCCAAGATCAATTTCTTTTGTTGGCTTGTGATGCATAAAAAAATTAGTACAACAGAAAATTTTAAAAAGAGAGGAATAAGTGGGTCATATCGTTGCGTTTTATGCCAAAATGCAGAGGAAACTATTCATCATCTTTTCATAGACTGCAGCTTTGTGAAAGAAACCTGGGATCACGCTCTGGGCTACTACTTTTCCTGACTTCTTCCTTCAGTGTAAAAAATATTATAGTGGGAATTTCAAGAACAAATCCATTTTTATTAGATATTGGGAAGCTCTCCCCAAATATATCTGTTGGGGCATCCAACTACCACACAATAAAAGAATCTTTGAAGGCGAAAATAAATATCCCAGTCTCGTTTCAATGAAATCCTATGCACTACTCGCTGGGAAACAATATAACTATGGAGCTGGGAAACGATATAACTATGGACTCAAACTGGAATGAGATCAAAGGTACTTTGAAATGGTGTGAAGAAATTTTTGAAAATATCATAACTCAATTTGGAGAGTTTATGGGTAGACAAAGTAATTTGGAAGGTGTGGTCACTGTTCTGTTCAACAGAACTAGAATTTTAAATCAAGATAGGCATAAAACCTATGCTTTAGAACAAACAATATCCATCCTAATGCAGAGAACATAAACAATAGAACATGAAATTCGACAAGCTAGAGAAAGGGAAGTTGAAAGGCAGAGGATCCATGAGCTAGAGCTGACTGTGGCGACTCTGCTACAAAGGATGAACATTCTTAAACAAGAACGTGATTTTTACACAGCTTGGGCAGTACCTTCAATTTCTAATTCGGGCTCCAATAATTGTAACTCAAGCAACTCTTAGGAAGGACATATAGGAACTGAACAAGCTGGACCAGAAGTAGTTCCTATGGATATAGAGGACAATGGCCAAAATCTGGCTGGAATGCAGGGTGAATCCACAATTAACTCAACAAATTGAAGTTTTTCAAATGTATTTTGATAGCCGGTCAGTTCATAAGAATATATGGCAGCCTTGCTGTCCAAAATTATATGTTTTATCATGATTAGATGTTAGAAAGTACTTAGATAAAAACTATGATTATGAAGAATCTTCTTTTGTAAATGTTGATTGTTGATTTGCCTATGGCGCAACCCCTTTAATATATAAAGCTTTTCAGTTCCTTCCAAAAAAACATGTAGGTTCCTTCCAAAAAGACATGTAGGCACACCCGACTCCAACACAATTTGTTTAATTAAACTCTCATTCCATTTCAAAATGTGGCAATATCCCCTCATCTTTAATCTACCACCCTTTGTTTAATCAATCTTAATTCTATTGTAAACTTTCAAAATGAAAAGATTGCATGCACTTTTTGGTGGATATTTCTATCTTAACAATATTTGCAATAATAGCTTTTGAATCCATTTTATTGAATCTCAGATTAAGTTATGCAAAATTATACTTGAAAATATATCATTGTAAACTTCATGACAAAGTATAAAAAAATCATTCAAAGAAGACTCAAAACATGATGAAATCCAACTTAAATGAAGTTGGGCGACTGAATTTAAGACAATTTGAAATAGATGTATCCCTACAGTACACATGAAGCAAAATGTGTGAAACCTACTCGTATAATATTTTCAATACAACAACATATTTTAGAGCCAACACAATATTAAATCATTATTGACTTTAGCCGCAACACCCATCACCACATAATACACAAATATATCAGCACCTCCCTACCACATTTATCAAGGCTTTATGGTGAAAACTTCATCTCCAACTCTATCTATCTCCTCATGTGGTCTCTCTCACCTTGTGAACTCCTTAACCCCTTGCCTATGCAACAACATTAACAATTTCAATGATTTACACCAACCCAATGCCTCTTGAATCTCCCTACCAACTTGATTCATGTAATCCACATCTTCTCCCATCGCTCTAGTGCTCATCCCAAGTTCTCACAACCAAGCCCCCTTGTCCCTTGACATCCTTCAAATGACATCATCTGACCGTGCATTAACCCCTCCATAATTAATGACTGCTAAGGAGATTGCTTCTCTATCCCCTCACTTGGATTCAACATTTATTGTCAAAATGATTTGATCCCCTCTTTTTTATGCACATTGCTTTAGGTTTTAAGGATTTTTTTTTATGTATACCTTATACCTCTTCTTTTTCACTAGTGACTTAAATATTTATCTATTTTTGATAACATAGCCATATGAGTCGCTTTTGCACTCTCTCTATGTAACTATACTCGATATACTTTTTTAGTCCCACTAGCCAACTTATTGTGGTCATTCATCAGACATTAATAAAATTATCTAATTAATACATTATTTGTAAACATCGAAACACTTCATAATTTTTCCACCTACACAACATATACTACTTAAGCGTTGAAGAGATCTTTGAAGTTCTATTTTGTTTTTCGAACAAGAAAAAAATGGAAAAACCACCATCGAAAGGTAAAAACAAAGATAAATCAAGTACAAAACATAAATCAAATCTCTTTAGTTCCATTACTTTCAAAAACAACAAAAGCAACAATAGATAGATAAAGAAGCCTGAGGAATTGCTTCCTTATGCAAAGCACTTAAAACCACTAAATAAAATGGACATGACTTCCCTATGCATATGTACCCTTAATCAAGTTATGATTTCAATTGCAATCAATTCATTCCCTTAACGAGTTGACACATCCCACTCCATTGTGATTAGTTTAATCACTTCTCTCACACAATTTCACATTGTAGCAAGACCCCTTCATCTTTAATCCACCACCTTTTGTTTAATTGAATTTCCATTCCATTGTAAGAATTAAAAAGGAAAAGTTATCTTTACACCCCCCCCCCCCTCCACTCCAAGATGAACCATTGAAAACATGTTGCCTATTGGATATTTAATCTTAGCAATGGTTGCAACAATAACTTTGGAATCCATTTTATGGAATTACAACTTAAATTGCACTATATACTTGCAAATATACCATAAGGAATTTCACGTTGAAATATAAAATTTTCTTTGGAAACAACAAAACATGATGAAATCCAATGCAAATGAAGTCGGGAAAGTGGATTAAGTACAATTTGAAATAGGTGTGATCTTAAAAAATAACTCATATAATAGTGAAACACTATTGCCTTGGCCATAACACTTGTCACCACTTACCACATCAATATCACCACTCCACGCAACAATTACCAAATAATTTCAGACAAAATTGCATCTCCCATTCAATCGATCTCTTCCTCTTGCACATCCTCTCATCTTACCCATGCAACAACATTAAAAATTTTAATGCTCCAACCTAGTGCCTCGTGAATCTCCCTTCTAACTCAACCCATATTCCCCACATCCTCTACCAACACAATTGGCAAGAACATCAAACCCAAAGAATGAATAACCATTTCTAATCAAGTTCATCTTTTATATACTGAACCTATGATTGAATGGTACCTTCATACTTAGAGTCAATACCTAAATAAATATGCAAAGTATTATTATTGATTTTGTTTCAAAGGTTACTCAGAGGTTTCTAAGGAGAGCTAGTCTCTCGCTTTGAGGTTGGGTTTCCAAAATATCTAGTCAAATCTTGTGGAAACTTGTTCCAAATACCAAGTTTTATTGTCCTTATATGCAATCAAAATAACTACAAAAGGGGGTCTCTTGTCCATAATCATGGGACTCATACACCACCCAAATGTGGTTAAATTTTGTTAAAAATTGTTTACCACACAAGTTATATCATCCTTATACGCTATCAAAACATAAACATTGTGCAAAGATCCATACCCCACAAATAAGGGAGTCCCATACGTCAATTTGATATTTGACTAAACTATTACCATAAATTAAATAATTATTATTACCACCTTATTCTTTACTCCACACACACTTTGTTATTGCATATATGTTATGATGAATAATATTTTGAATATTATTCTATCTACCTAAATTATTAAGTTAAATTAGATCATTGTTACTATTATCAATATCACAACCTTATTCATTACTCCCCACCTAAAAGAACATCTTTACCTTACCATCTCATATACGCTATGAGGAATGTTCTTAATATAAATTTATATTCTAGAGTTGTAATATAATTCAAATTACAAAGCCTATTCAATAATGATGTTTATTACATAATATTTCATAATTTAAGAATTTAATGTTCAACCTTTTTCCCTTATTATACCCGTTGAAAAGATACATATTTGTCCACAACATCTTCAAATATTACAATGTAAATTTCCTTTAATCCAAACAATTATTACAATTATTTGTCTTCAATTTAATCCAAATACTCTCGACTGTATAACAATTTGTTATTAAAAATGCATGCCAATTCTTTTAGTATAATTACCCAACAAAGTACTATTTTAATATTGACATCCCACATTACAACACATATCTCCTTCAGGTGATGTAAATTCACATTGTAGTGGAAAACTCACTCTAATAAAGGAAAGGAAAGTAGGCTTTCTAGCTTGTTATTTTTTTAACAGATAAGTAGTGCCATTCAGAGTCACTGATTCTCGAATTGTTTTAGCAAAAATCTCTAATTTCGTGGGTTTATCCATATCTTTGGTAGCATTTATCATACAATATTTGTCCCATCCTAGTTCCACTAATCAGCTTTGGTTAAAAATCAATTGGTATATCAAATCATATATGGTTAGCATTAGAATTCAATTGTTGTAAGTTTCGATAAAATTTCATAAGCAACGTGGATTTTTCTTACAACATATGGTGAACCTAACAACCACAGTTTCTTTGTACTTGGATGTTGTCCCTTCAATATAATTAATATGTACCAAGTCGAAGATTAACATGAATCATATAGTTAACATGTTCTCCCTTAAATTATGAATAAGAAGAGAAGAGAAATCTAGTTGAACATAATGGATTTCATCCTAATCGAATCCAGTTCTAATTTTCATAGAGTAGATGTAACAACCCAACTCAGTATAAATTGGTTGGGAGGGTGGTTACCAGATAAAAAAAAAATTAAATCAATCAAAGTAACACAGAACAAACAAACAATATCATAAACAATCGAAAAATAACACATCCCCGTACCCTTATGCATTGCTCACAGCTAACTCCTAGTCTAAACCAATGCTCCAATGTAGGAAATTCCAATAAAGGAGAAAAAGAAACCAAAAGTCATTTTTCCACCCAACCAATGCAACCCCTAAAACCAAGTGATGCGCCCTCAATCCTAGCTTTTAATCTCAATGAGAATATGGGATAAAACTCTCTAAGTACTCAACAAGGTCAAGTCACTCTATCCAACGAATCACATGAATAGGTCAGACATCCAACTGAAACAACTATTTTGTGGTGGAGATGCCTCTAGACTTACAACATCCCCATAGCCCTCTGGATTATGGTGTGAAATAACACACACTCGACCTGTTGATACCACATTACCTCCAGTTGTGGGGTTCTTCTGCAAGGACAATATTGTTCCACTCTAGCTCTTGATATTGCGATACCTCCCACTCTGGAGTCCCAAGGGCTCAAAATTAATTTCCAAGCTCATTAATGGGATTTAATACCCCTATCAAATCAAGTACACCCCTAGCCTCCTTTACCCACTCAAACAAAGCAAGAGTAGTTATCACATGCTCCTATCAAATCACTAATCCAAAACAATTATCTTTCTCAAGGACACAATCATCAAGAATCCAATTCCCTCACTCAAAGCAAGATTCCTCTTTTATAATCTTTCACAAGATAACAACTCATTTCCAAGAAAGTCTCTTGGTCTTCCCATCCCCATTACCTGAATACACTTGGGGCAAATTTGAACTTAGGAGCAAAACCAAAAATGTCCTAAAATGGATAATTGGTTATTTAAAATCATCCCTCTTGGATCTCAACCCTAGATCAACTTAGGAACCATTTTGAAGTCAATAGTTCCTTTCTCAAACTCACAAGGTACTAGTTCTAGGTTGGTTATCCTCATTAAGCAAAAGTCCTTTTACTCACATAGTTTACATTATTTTGGGCAGCTCCCAACATCTGATCTAGGTCAATGTGGGTCCCAGGAAACATGAACCTACACAAGGTTAGATCTACAAAGAGCATCATAGTATTTCCATCAAAACATGAACCAACGATATATTCGATCTTTCAATTATCATCAAGGTAACATATTAATGAAACATCAAAGTACCAATGGATTCATACCATCATATCCAACTTAGCATCACAATGTTCATCATAACTTAAAAGATGGGGTCCTCAATGAAGTATCAACAACACTAGCAAGATGCACTAGAATGGGGGTGTTATAACACTTCCCCCCCAAAAAGGGCTATGACCTTGGATCCAAGTAATCATCAAACAAATAAAGATAAATCTTCCTCATCTCTCATTCCAATTCCCATGTATCCTTCCTTTGAGTAAATGTTGTCAACAAACCTTGACTCAATCAATGACTCTGCTTGGCAAGTATTGTTGCCTAGTGCCTACAATCCAGAGGGGCTTGATATGAATCTCCCCAATGTTCTTCATTTGTATAGGCATCAAAATCTAGAGCATGGCTAGGACCAGGCACATATTTATTAAGGGAGGATACATGAAAAACATTATGGATAGACACATGCAGTGGTAGGGACAATCTGTAAACAACTGCATCAATCTGTGCCAAAATATCAAAAGGTCCACAATATTATGTTAGGATCTTAATAGCCAAGAATGAATATAATTCCCAAAATAACACAAATATGCACCAATTTAATGTAATAATTATATTGATAAGAGAATTATGCCACTTTGAAGGGGGAAAGATCCTTTATCACTTCGAGATGGTTATCTCCTTATACAACCAACCAATTGTACTTCAATAATACTTTGAAACCCTTTTTTACATTCACTAGGCCTAGATATAAATATAATCTAAGAGGTATCTATTTGAATAGTCATGAACTTTGAGTCATACCTATTATCTTTATTATTTATTAATGAATTATTATATTACATTTTATTATTTCTACTTTGGTTATTAATATCTATGTAACATTGCCACTCCCTTAAGACGATTATTCCTCGAAGCGTGATAAGGTTATAGTTAATCCATGTTTCTACTGCAACTTTCCATCCTTGTCCTGAAGTAGCCCCATCCTTGTCCATGACACCTTCTGGTGGATAAATACCTGGTGGATTTATGGTACAATCTAGTGCTATCCGCCACATGCAACCAAATCCAAAAATATTACCACTTAAAATCTCGTCACTCCTTTCGTTGTATGCCGATGCACTTATCCGAATGCTCATTGTTGTTTCTCTGATTTCATAGCAGTTTGAAATATTTGATGTAACCTTTGTTGGGAATTTTCCCATGACAATGTTCAAAACATTGATAGTACTTCTATATATATTTGTAAAAAGACATGTAGATATGAAAATATCTAGTGACTTTGCAATGTAAGTACCATCGAAAAGACTATTTCTTGAGAGTTGATGGTCTTGGAATGGGAACAAAATATCCCCTTGGAGATTACAAATGTGAAGATTTCTACCTATGATGTAACACAATCACTACTTTCTTTTTATCTAAATAGTAAGGACAACAAATTGTTTGAATATGTTGTTTTTGTTATTTCAAGAATTTCAGAAGCTATATTCACGATTTGCATTTTCGATTCATTTTGTTGTACAAGTATCGTATCACTATCACATAATGTGATGAATAAAATGCCATATAAAGGATGCAAATGGAGGAAAATTTCCTTGCAAATGTTTCCATTGAACTTAGAATAAAGTTCTTCCTTTACTCTAGGATGATGATTACCATACGCCATCATTTCCCCATTTTAAGGAAATGAAAACCTAAAATGTAAATTACCAAAAGGATTGTCCCTTTCATATAGTATCATAAACAACTTTCTCTACTATTTCAATTCGATATTGAATCTCTATGAAAATGTCGTCTATAATTTGGAGTTCGTCATATTCTATTAGTCCCCACCACACAACAATTAACAATGAATCATTATAACTATTATAAAAGACAAAGACCACTTTCTTCCAATAATAAATTATTATTTATATAGTTTTATTTATGTTTTCTCTAACACCACCCCCACCCCCACCCTCATATGGTGGAGGGTAATAATAAAGAAAACATTACCTATCATAGTCAATACAAAGTGAGAATTTTCCATCCCTATTTCCATCTTCTTTACATAACAAAGTCTTCTTCCAATTTTCAACGTCAAAATCAGAACCATCACTTATATCCAGTTGAGTCTGTACTTTAGGGTCAACAACTTTCCAAACATTGTGCTTATAACACGTGCTTGAATTCACACCATACATAGCACTATAATTTGATTCATCTTCATTACACATTGAAACTTGT
>WSFP011530032.1:0-12091 GCA_009831015.1 Picea engelmannii | reverse complement strand
AGAGAGAGAGAGAGAGAGAGAGTACATAATGAGTGTACAGTTGCAGTAATTCTTCTCTTGCATTTTAGTTATTATTAAATAGTTTCTTTTGCTGTCTCACTAATGCACATATCAGACCTATATGTCTTAGGAACCTATTCACCTAAAACATGGTTATCCTTGAACTGTTTGCTTTGGGAAAAATACAACAAAGTTAAGCTACAGCTTGCCTTTTAGATCATTTTAATGGCAACAATGCATTGTGGCCTTTTATGAACAAAGGGAATAAGAATACCATACCTCCACTTCTCCTTGGGCTTGCATCCTGATGCCAGATAAGCAACGAGGTCTTCTTTTGTTAGTGGTTCTGACATTACTGCAACATCTTCTGTTGGAGGACTTGCAGCAACAACCAGAAGATTGCCCCTTCCTTTATGCATATAATTCTGATATAAATTATTCTGTCTTTTTCCTCCACCATAGGACAGTTGCCCTTGAGGTTGCTGAATTTTTAATTCTTTAAGCTCCAAACCCATGCCATTGTAACTTCTAGTGGTCAGTTTGCCAGCATGATACCTCTGCAACTTGTTCTGGATATTCATGTCATGGCAGCTATACGGAACGTAGCTTTGGGAAATTAGTGCCATTATTTAACCCTATAACAATAGAAAATAAGTTAGCACAGCACATTATACTGCTAGGAAAACAATAAATAACCCATGAAAGAAGCAACCAAGAAAGGCATCAAAATAGAAAACATAAAGAAGACCGTAACAAAAGGAATTGACATGATGATCGCTATGGTTAGCATCAAAATTTTAGAAAACTGCAAGACTGAATCCTGTACAACATCCCTCTCTAAGTGATCCTGGAATGCTTTTTTTTTAATTTTGATTTGGACAAGTGCATAATATACAGAAAAACAAGTATGGTAATCAAAATCATTTTTTTGTGAAAATGTCATCACTGAGTATGAAACTCCTCTTATCAGGACATATCCACCATCTTATACAATATATATCACAGTTGTCATGATGGACTATAACATTATGCAAGCATGGCACCTGCCTCTAACTTACCAGTTGCAAATACATAATAGCATTATCTGTCTGGCAAACTAATAATTACAAGTACAACATAGCTGACCCAAAATACTATAATCCATCATCAAGATCCAACAAATAACTTGACACCATAAACTGCTAATGAAATCCTTTACGATGTGGCAGATGGATCAATACCGTTCAGCTGCTTAATAGACTAGCTAGAGCCTAGTATTCTGCTGAACTGGTAGTGGTTCATCGGCAGCATTTCCTCTCAAAGAACTACTTGATCACAGCATCATGCACCCATCCTCTTGGAGGATAATATGGCACCACCTGCTCCATCAACAGAACAGAATCAACTTTATAAGTTTTAATGGGTTGTACATTCTTCATGCTGTAGGTGCATGCTTTCATTTCAGTTCAGTCATCTGCAGTGCATTATCATTAATCTTATTACTTGGGCACTTTCACATTCATTATTCAGTCATCTGCAGTGCATTATCATTATCATTATTCAGTCATCTGCAGTGCATTATCATTATTCTTAATTACTTGGGCACTTTCACATTCAGTCATCTGCAGTGCATTATCATTATTCTTAATTGCTTGGGCACTTTCACATTCAGTCCTTTGCCTGATTGCACTTACAATGCCATTCTGCATACCAATGTATACAGGTCAAGTCAAAAATGTTCGTTTCACCCACTAGCCTCCCATTCTTTGGCCATAAGTAGCATGCAATTGAAGTAATCAGTGCCCACAATTGATTCAGGCAGTTGTTCTGACCAAAACATATAATTAGGTTGACTTACTCCTTTCTAGTCCCATTGACCTACTTGGTCACTTGTGGACATTAATAAAATCATCTTATGCTATCTTCCTTTAAAATTTTCCTTGAAAGTCATGACTGTCTAATGCTGCATTTTTTCTTTCGCTTTCTTTACCTTACTCTCAAGTTTCAACATTACCTAGGAGCTGCTTTTGCACTCCCACATTGTACTCACACTCGATGTATCTTTTAGTCCCACTGGACCTACTTTTGTGCTTATTTGTCGGAGATTAATAAAATTATCTTATCTTATTATCTTAATAGCTTTGAAATTATCCTACTTATACCTCCAAGAATTCCATTTAGTCATTTAGTACAAGAAAGGAGCTACTAATAAGGTAGTACTATGTTGCAGGAAATGCTTACCCAGGCAGTGTTCCAGTACCCCAGGGCCCAAATTCCTGGAAACGTCAAAACGGGTAGGAAACACACCTTGGAATCATCAGTGGTCGTACCATATAGTGTTTCCTAAGAATTTAATATTGCCAGTAATTAACAGGGTGACAAAATCCTCAGAGCTCAATCCCCTATCTCTATTTTTCAAAATGAGAAGAAAACAACCCAAAATCAGGTTCTAAAAGGGCCATTGGTGCGGACAGGGCAATATTTTCCTATGGGTCCCACGGCCTTCATGGGCACTTGTATGTGCCTGCAAACTTCCAAAAAAGCACCAGAAACGTTGTTGGAAATTGTTGAAACGTCTTGGAAACACAGTTGACCATATACTATGGCATTTTCAAATCAGAATTTAATATTTCCAGTAATTACCAGGATGACAAACTCCTCTAAGATCAATCTCTTATCTCCATTTTTCCAAATGTGGGGAAAATAGCCAAAAATCAAATCTTAATTTTTAAAGGGTCAATGGCACGACAGGGCAATATTTTCCTATGGGTCCCACACCCGTCATGGGCACTTGGGTGGACATGCAAACTTCCAAAAAAGCACCCAAAATGTCGTTGGAAATCACCCATAAGCCTAGAAACATTGAATGGTACAACCAAATGAATTTCCAAGGCGTTTCAGTGATTTCCAACGACATTTCGAGTGCTTTTTTGGAAATTTACAGGTCCACCCAAGCACCCGTGAGGGGCCTGAGACCCATAGGAAAATATTGCCCTATCCATGCCAATGACCCTTCAAGACCCGATTTTTTCTTGTTTTCCCCTCATTTTGAAAAAAAGAGAGGGGATTGAGCTTTGAGGAGTTTATCACTGTGGTAATTACAGGTAATATTAAATTCTCAAAGTAAAAGTTGGCACTCTCCTTCATCTTTCCTTTTCTAGACATTATCCTTTATCTTTCCTTTCTCCTGTCTTTCCTTTTCTATCCTTCTACTTAAATTTTCAGCATTACCACCAATTGTTTTAGGATATTTGAGAGTGGTTCCAACATCATCGGACTTCATATGGAAAAAGTAGTTTCACATCCCATTCAAAATTCAGAAGACTTAACGATTTTCAAGATTTCAGGATTGGTAGAATTGCAGCATTTCCACTAGATGCTATCATGTACAAGGGGATGGGACTGGCAGTAGTCAAGAGCAGCAAGGTATGGGATTTTGCATCATGTAATCATCTGTGGGAGTTAATATAAACATGGGTTTCCTTATAAAATGCAATTTATGTGTATCATTCTTATTTTCTTGCTTATTTTCGTGCAAAATAATGTGTTGTTTAAAAAAAAACTATCTATCTATATATAGACCAGGTTTCCCCCATGTACCCATTTTGGGGGGGTCATGTTTCTAGGCATTCCCGTTTCGGAAACTAGTACACATTTCCACAATTTGCACAACTTAAAGGTAGTATGCTGTCTCAATCATCTTTGCATGCTTACCTTAGTCACAATAATGGATGTAAAAGCATTTGATTTCAATTAAGCAAAGATTTAAATGCCCATGACTCAGACTTCAACAGCAATGTAGAATCTCTCTTTAACATCCCCACAACAATGTATGATAACAAGCAATTTCATATGAAAAATTACTTGATCTATAGACTATCCGCTTTGTAAACCTCAAGGTAGCCCAAGAAGGGAGTATATTTGAGAAGAAAATCGCAGTAACTTCGTAAGATAGCCAGGTATGTTTGGTATGAAAAACACAGTATAGAATTTACAGCATTGCATCTATTGGCCTCATCTGCAGCACGACATGGAGAAAATTGAAATACAACAATGGTTGTGCTAAATGTTTTGTGGGAAAGCCACCAATGGGATTCAGATAACAAAAGAGATTACCTCAGAAGCAATTGCTTGCATAGGAAATTCATCGCTGATAATCTCAGCTCTTCAGAAGGATTCATCCCTGGGAAGCAGTACAATAGGGCGCACAGTAGAAAGGTGCCTGAAAATTTTGTCCTCTTTCAAAAGCCATGACATAATCCAAGTGAGCAGAAAATACAATAAAGATGTAGATTTCAAAGCTATAAAGAAATCATACAGCCCAAAGGTAAACTGGGCCAGAATGATAAGTTATGGAGGAAAACTGGACCTTCGTCCCTTAATCAAATAAGGATCACATGATGAAGAAAAGAACGAAAGATTCTACACTCTACTAAGGATCACATAATGAAGAAAAGAACAAGAGGTTCTGCAGAATGGAAAGCTCTTGAACTAAAGCAGAAAAAATTACAGGATTTCGATCAAGGGACCTACTTTCCCAAGAACAGGGCCAGAATTTAGAGGCCATGTAGAACCCTCTTGTTTCAGGTGCAGGATATCTCCTGCTACTCCGAAACACCAGCAGGACAGACCTATCCGGCGTAAGGGCAGATAATTTACAGGTGAACCATCAGAGTTGAGTATGGAACAAGGATCAAAGTGGGCCCCAGTAAGACTGCTGAGAACCTTGAAAAAACAACAGGCTTTACTTATGCAAGCAAAGTCTAGTCCCAAGCATACTTCATCAGAACCTTAGGCCATTAGAATTTAGATCCAGCTTGGACGACCACAAAAATCCATTAACATAGCTCTTCATCAAACTTCTGGTCTGAAGTCAAGAATCCCTTGCCTTGAGGAGAAAATGGTGAATAGAATAGATCATGTGAAGAGTCGGATGGCCAAGGTGGAAGGCCACTTCAGAAGATTGAAGCATCTCCTGGGAAACGAAGAAAGAGCTCCCATGTCGAGAGAGGAGTCCTGGCAACAAACCTGCAAACCCAAGATTGTCACCACAGCCCAGGAAAGACCATGAGATGGGGACTGCTAGTGGCTCCAACAAGAACAAAGATGAAGCCATCAAGCATGACAGTCAAGACAGTGAGTGATTGAATAGTCTTTAGTCACCCACGATATATCTCGGTAGCTCTCTTTTGTATGAAAAATGTTAAATGTCAGGTAATGTAAGTTGTAGTATTTTATATTTGCTAAAAGGAGTTGCTTCCAAAGTTTTATGGGCCTTACCAGATGTTGATAGATGCATCATGCTAGCATGCATTTAAGATAACATATGCACCAGATTTACATCATGGGAGAAAATAAAGATAACTTGGCAATGATATCTAAGTACATGCATACGTAGCTTGCACTAGGAAAGATGTGAAATTGCTCTTAAAACTGGCACCCATCCTGGATATCAAAGAGCGGTATTTTAGAAGCAGGCAACTCATGGGAGACAGCCTCCAATTTTTAAATTTAACATGATCATACTGTGAACAAAGCATCATAAAATGGAGAGATCTCTCCCTGTTTGACTTACAGAAACTGGGAGATTTTATATTATATAAAAAGCTGTAGCCTAAGCTAAACAGCAAAGTTACAGCTGTTGGCATTAGAGGAAGGCCAACTTCTTATTTGCCGGGTACACAAAAAGCAGAGATTCAAAAAAACTTCATCCCATAGATTCTTACATGTGTATATTCTATAGAAAGATCCTAGACTCCTGACACCCTTGCACAGCATAAGATATTATCAGAAAATATGATGACTGGTAGCCTCATCCAGCCCCTGGATGGCTGGATGGGTTTCCTGATTCCTTATGTCCATATCTTCAAGCAGTTGGTGCACTATCTTATCATCCTTGAAGTCGGGATGAACAGAGGTGGTAGCCATCAGATTTGAAGCCGCCGACTGAGAGCTCTTACTTAGGTTTGAAACCAGAGTTCTGAGGGAGTGGCATCCAGATTTCAAAGCATCAATATGCTGATTCTGCTGAACAATGACATCCATAACCATGGCATTCTTTGTGTTGCAATGATGCTCATTCTGGTGTACCGTGGTCGTCGCTAAGAATATGGAGGTCCATCCAATTACATTGTATAGTTTCCTCGTGACGCCTGAGTGCCCTGCAGATGTCTTGGACCTGTCTGTAATCCATAATGCCTGTGTTGATAGAGGAATGATGCTTCCTGTAATTGACCAGGTTCAACTTGGACTGCTGACTGGGTCTAGGAGTCCAGAGATCAGGATAGCTCCCGCTGAGGAACAGCACACAGGAAAGCCCACCCCAGACCACATAGAAAAAACCAGAATCGGGACAGCCAAAGCCCCTATATGAATTCTCCAGGAAACAAAAAACTCCCCAAGTAGCCAACAAATAACTAAGTAAGAGGACACGGCCCCCAGGGGTGCCGTGTCCGTATCCTGCATGCCGGACATGCGTTTGGCAAGTGTCCTAAAATTAGACACATGCCAAACACATGTCGGACATGTGCCTTAGACGTGTCCTACCTATTTGACTCTAAAAAACATTTTTCATTGCTATTTTCTCAATTTCAGTTGTACAGAAAGAGCTCTTACGGTCTGTCATTGTACAGGTGAAGGGTAAAATAGAGATTTGAAGGGATTCCAAGTGTTGTTTAAATGTTCTGTTTTCTAAAAAAATTGGATGTTCATGTCTATATTTCGTTTTTGTATGAGTAGTTTGTAATTTTATTAATATATATAATTCAAATATATATATAAAACGTGTCCTCCATGTCCTGTTTCCATGGTTGACATGTCCCATGTCAAAAACTCGTATTTCCATGTCCTCTATGTCTCATGTCCTCATGTCATGTGACTTAGCAAAATAACCATGTAACCTAGTAACAATTCTAGAAGAGACTGAGCGAATAAGGGAAACCAAGAACCAGACAGCAAACTCAAACACAATCCATGGGTTTCTAGAACAAGAGAGGTCAATTTGCCAACCCAAAACAAATCCAAGTGAAGTAGGCAGAAATTCCATAAAATGACCCACAAATCAATTGAAGTCCTTACTAGACCAGCACCAAATGAGGAAGGCTAGACCCCATGCAAAGGTTTCTTCTGATTTTCCTCCGGGATCAAAAATGATCCCCCCCACACCTGGCATCCCAGGGTTGCCTTTAGAAGCACCATCAAAAAATAGAAAGTCTTGAGCACTCACATGAAGCTGCCAGGTTGATCTGGAATGTGAGATCAAGGCTGTTGGGAGCGGGAGCGGCGATTTTCAAAAATTTCCGGGAGCGGGAGCATTTCGGGAGCGTTTATTATATAATACATAAAAAAATATATTTTTTGATGCATATATATATATATATATATATATATATATATATATATAAAGCATGCAGAATGTCGAATCAATTGCAAAAAAAATGAAAACATAGATATAAGATCATTTAACTAATTGATTAGTGATGATCATTAAAGCATCAACCATTTAGTACACATATAACATCAATCATAAACATTTGTCATCAATAGATTGTAACATACTAACAGACAACACGAACCACAAAATGAAATAGACTCTAGAGCATCATATTCATTACCAAAGAGTTGTAAGATTCAATCAATAGTTCAAATTTCAAACTTCAAACTTCAAAGGTAAACTGTCATATAATGTTCATAACTTCATTGTTTACAAAATAAGCCATAATAAAGAATCAAGACAAAGTACTAAGTTCTAGAGACTACTTCTAAACAAGAAACAGAAAAAGAGATCTAGTCTATAGTAGCAAGTACTAACTACTATGCTCTAATTTTTCCACTTGCCACAAGAAACTTCTAGTTTCTTCTCTCGTGATCTTTGAAGAAAAGGAGTAGGAGTAGATGGAAGTGTTCCTGGAACACAACCAGCAGTTGAATGGCCCCCACGTGACAATGGACGTTGTGAAGATAAAGGAAAAATTGATGCATTTGGAAAGCTACTAATGGATGGGGGTGGCATGTCTCCTCCGAGTATATGATCACCATCATATTCACCCAAAAGTTCCGCTTCCAAGCATGGTTATGAGACTTTTTAAGGCAGGGAGCGTTTTTAAGGCAGGGACCATTTTTGGGAGCGTTTTTAAGGTATGGAGTGTTTCAAGGTAGGGAGCGTTTCAAGGCAGGGAGCGTTTTTTTTCCCTAGGGAGCGCGCTCCCGAAAAACGCTCCCTTTGGGAGCGCGCTTCGAGAGGAGGAGCGAAGGGGGGGGGGCACTCCCCCGCAACATAGTGTGAGATAACAGGTGGAATTGAGGAGAGAGGCATGAGTTGGAACTAGTTATACCATTGTTTTTCATCCTCATTCAAGCTTTGATTTCCAAGGTTGATCCTACCATTAGAATTTATATGTTCCACTAGCAGCCCTTTGTCCTTTGCAATTACCAAGCTCGGTTTCTCTAACTCTTGATTAAAGATATCTTTGTTACGAGCTATCCCATTTTCCAACACAAGTACTTTGGTAGGGTTGTCCACAATCTCTTGAACAAAGGTTTGTCTTTCAGAGTTCCCCAGTAATGCTTACTCCACTGTGTAAACATATTTTTCCATGAATCTGGCACGATAAACCTATGATGTATTCCAACAAAGGCAGTGTTCCATACTTGCATTATGAAATCACATTCAAAAAAGATGTGTTGAATCGATTCCTCTTTCAGTCTGCGAAGGGCACATTTAGAGCGACCCTAAATTCCTCTTTTAAGAAGGTTTTATGCTGTTAAAATTTTCCCATGGACCATTAACCAAATAAAAATGTTTATTTTGGGAAGGTTGTCTGGATGCCACACATGCCTCCACATCATTGCTCGCTAAGGGAGAGGTTCTGCTTGCAATTGATGAAGATACCCTAGGCTAACTTTGTAAGGAGTAGATCCCCAACCACTTCAGTCAAGCTAAGAGATATTCTGGGGCGCACAACCTTTGAGCAAGGAAATGAGAGAAGATACCAAAGGAAGAAGGGAGGGGATCCTAGATTCCATCTCAGCCAGCATCCCGTATTTTTCGACCAGAGAGATATATCAAACAAAGTTAATAGCTTTTGAGAATCCATCCAATACTTCAAAGGAAGGAGAGCTATGCGATTTACCAATGGTTGATTCCCCATGATGCTATCAAGCCAGATGTTGATATCTTTCCCATTCCCATGGATCCAAGTGAGCTTAGATTGAATTATAGGTG
This sequence comes from Picea engelmannii, assembly GCA_009831015.1. NCBI lineage: Eukaryota > Viridiplantae > Streptophyta > Pinopsida > Pinales > Pinaceae > Picea > Picea engelmannii. Next base: position 2,889 of record WSFP011530032.1, on the reverse strand, counting down.
CCACCACTTTGATAAGTTTCCAAATAGATTAACCTTTTTAAACTTTTGGCAAATTATACAAGAATCGTAATCAATCTCCTCCAAAATACTTCTTTTGCATAACTTTTTCCACCATACCAACTGCCTCGAGACTAATCTCCAGATGAGTTTGGCTCCCAAGGCTGAATTCATAAGTGCTAGGTCCTTTATCCCCAAGCTACCATATTCTTTTGGGGCTCGAACCATCCTCCAATTGATCAAATGAAACATTTTGGTATTTGTCTTACCTCCTTGCCATAGAAATTTTCTTATTTCCCGTGCCATTTGCCTTGTCACTCCCACCAGGGCTAGCATTACCAAACATTGAAATATAGGTAAGGCTGATAGAACATATTTGATTAGCACCACTCTTCCCATTGGATTTAACCAATACGCTTCCCATTGCTATAAGTTGGCTTTGATTTTCCCTAGAACACCTTGCCAAGAATAAGCTAATGGATTTGAAAGACAAATGGGCATTCCCAAGTACTTGAAGGAGGTCCAATTTTATTGACGTGGGAACATAAGAATTCTAGAAATAGCTTGGAGCTAACTTTGACTTATGTTCCACCCATAAATTTGGCTCTTATTGTGACTGATTTTGCCACCTAACGCATTAGTAAATAGATCTCAGACTTTTTTGAATCTTGATGCTATGACAAAGGAAGCACCACCCATGAGAAGAGTGTCATCAACGAATTGTGAGTGATTCATGCTCTTGACACCCCTTACAAGCATAATCCCAAGGAGGTTTCCATTTCTTCTCTCAGCCATGATGATGTAAAGAAGAGGAGAAAGAGGATAACCTTGCCACAAACCTATACTACCTCTAAAAAAGGAGGTAGGCCTACCATTCACTAAAGGGGCTATCCATGGATCACAAATGCAAGTGGAGACCCACCTTATAAAAGTTGGACAAACAACGAAGTTGAAGAGGATATCGAAAAGAAATGAATGCCTAACCCTATCAATTGCATTTGCCATATCAATTTTGACTATCATACCTCTGTCCTTTTTGGCTCTACTGGAATGGATTGCTTCTTGGACCATTATTATGTTATCAACAATTTGACGCTTTTGCATAAATCCTTCTTGGTTTTCCTATATGGCCTTGGGAAGTAGCTTTCTCAATCTACCAACCATAATTTTTGTTAAAATTTTATATGATGCATTACACAAAGAAATGGGATGTAATCTAGAAAAGGAGGAAGGGTTGACATCTTTTGGAAAGAGTGCAAGAAAGGATGATTTTGTGTTGCCCCCAATCATGCCTAATTTTTGAACATACTAAAGCATTCTTATGAAATCAAATTTAATAATGTTCCAACAACTTCTATAAAAATGGATTGTGAAACCATTAGGTACGGGAACTTTATCTAGTGCCAAGCTCCATATGGCTTTATGGATTTCCTCTTCAGAGATTGTTGCCATCAAATCTTCATTATCAACTGCAGTGATAACTAATGGGATATTTTCTAGCATAGCTATTGTTATAGTAGGGTCCACCCCTTCACTTTTTGTGTAAAGGTCCTCAAAATAATTTCTTGTTGCCTCTTTTATCTTTGGGAAGTTGCCTATGATCGATCCATCCTCCATGCAAATTTCTTCGACATGATTTCTTTGCACCCTGGATTTTGCTTGCTTGTGGAAGAAGGTAGTATTCTTGTCCCCTACTTTAAACCATGAACTCTGCGATTTCAGCCTCCACATTTCCTCCTCCAATATAAGAATTTTGTGTAATTTTTGAAATGTCATGTTCTCCTCATTTAGCATCTCACTGGTTATTTGTTCTTTCTCCATTCTTTCTTGAAGCTTTATCAACTGCATTTTGGTTTTCTCTTTCTGGTGATTTGGAGGAATGTACTCTTTCTTTTCCCAATCTTTAAGAGCAGTTTTAGCCATTTTCAATTTTTTCTCCCAAATGAACACTAGAGAACAAAAAACCCATTTTCTCCATTCTTCTTTAATTATTCTCGTAGCTACTTCCTCCTGAAACCAAAGTGGGCTAAAGCGAAAAGGAAGAGGACCATAATCTTGGGACTCCAAAAACTGCAAAGCAATAAGCTTGTGATTCGAAGTAGCCCAAGGGAGGATTTTGGATCTAATGGTGAGATCACTTAAAAGAAACTTGCTCTACAACAAGAAATGATTTAGGTGTGCCGCAATATGTTCGAGGCCGATTCATTTGTTGGGACTAGATATTTGCCTTTGACAGGTTTAATATCGACCAAATACGAATCACTTATTAGATCTTCCATCTTCTCCCAGAAAGGATCTCGTACTATGTTACCTCCTCTTTTCTCTTTTTGGCTCAGAACTACATTAAAATAACCTACCATTATGTTGTTTTGAGTGATTTCAGTGTTTGAAAGGGATGAGAGCAAGCCCCAGCATTCCTCCTTTTCCTTATAAGGTGTCAACATATAGACATTGATGATGTTTAGCCTTTGCCATATTTGTTGATGAATGAAACTCGTCAAGATCCACTGCTGCTGTAATGTCCCTTTCCAAGTAGGAGCTCCAAAAGAGAAGGCTTAATGGTCTAAACCACCCCATTAGACTATAGCCAGGGCCAAAGAGGGGTAAACAGGGTTACTAGAGGTCACTCCAGTCACAAGTGTTATATTCGGAAAGTGACATTGAGCTAACAAGAGTTAACAACACTTTTAAGTCATTATGAGCTAAAAATAGAAGTCAACAGTGAATTAGGGTTTTAGCAGTGATTTAGGGTTTCAGCATGATTTAGGGTTTTGGAAAGCTATAAAGGAAGGGTCAACGACCTAATTCATCATTATGTAGATTATGACTTGTCATTGAGGAGAAGAGGCGCATCTCAGGAGAGATAGTTCAGTGTATTCCAGGAGGAAGACA
>WSFP011530029.1:0-12091 GCA_009831015.1 Picea engelmannii | reverse complement strand
TTTCAAGACCTGTAGGTCATTTGGATGGTTATATTTTATATTTCATTAGAAATCTCATTTTTCTCTCCTTCTTCTGTTATGATATGAGATTCTTTCATGATTAAAGCCTCATATTTTTCAGCAGCGTTACTTTGTTATTATTTTACTATTCTCAAATTACTTCAAGTACAGGAAACAACCTCTACTGTTATTCTGTTATTATTTTGAGTTCCAAAATTCCTTTTCTATTTCATCCCTCAAAACTGAAGCAACAAATCTTTAAACATTTTTTAATTCAATAAAATTTTACTCCCCATGATTGTCCCAAATAATAGACAACCTAACATAGAACCTGGCCTTCAAGATCAAACTAGCATTGCTTTGAACTTATTTAATACTATCCTGCAAACAACAACTACCCAGGTTGAATTGGAATTCTCATGGGCAATTATCGAGAGAGATATCAACATCCAAGAATAATGGGAAGCTAGACAGAGACAGTTGAGAAACCAACTCTGATTTACCCTTCACAATTGATTCTTACCCCTTAATTATATTTATCTTTTCGGATGCCTTGACGGTATACTTTAGATCCTTAAAGTATAAAATCAGGAACAACATCTTTTTGGCACCATTGTCGGGGACCGAAGAAACAAAACTTTTCCCTGGGAAGAATGGCATTGACACTTTCTTTCTTTGATAGTGAAAAAAGATAGAAAAACCTTCTAAGGCTACCTTCATTTTTCACTTGGTGACTCCACGATAAGTAAACTGGATTTTAGCTGAAAGAACACCAGAAATTACCCAGACGACAAGCAGACCTCGCCAGTCTCTGATCCAAAAAAGATTTTAAAATCACGAAGATCCCTTAGACAAATCATTTCACCCATACATACTATTTGTCAGCCTGATTTTACACAGTTGAAAGTTAAGGAAACACTTGAGAGATCAATCTCGCTTCCCATTTCAAACGATACGTTCTCTTTTCCAGAAGTATATACCACAGAATTCTGTGAGCCTTCTCCTCACACACTCCAAGCTTCAGCCTCAACTCCATCAATTGTTGCACACAGAGGCGCAGGAGCTGGGGGCGGTGCCCCAGGAGGACCGGCAGATGGCCAAGCACTGCTTCCAAGAATATTTGATAAAGTAGCTTCCAGATATGCCCCCCTTGTCCTCCCAGTTCCCCTACACGATCTTCCTAAAAATTATATGAAAAGCCTTCCCAAATTTACAGGGGAAGGAGATTTAACTGCTCAAGAACACATAAATTTCTTTGGCCAATTTGCCAACATCCTTGGAATCGAGCACAAAGATGTCTATTCTAGACTCCTCATTCAGACTTTCGAAGGACAGGTGAGGACCTGGTTTCGAGCCTTAGCAGCAGGATCTCTAAGATCTTATGAAGAACTTGAAAACCCTTTTATCAGACAATGGGCGGAAAGGAGAGACCACATTTATTACCTAACTGAATTTGGAGCCCTTAGAAAGAAAAACTCAGAATCGGTTCTAGAGTTCACACAAAGGTTTAATAAGTTGTATAATAAAATCCCGGTCGAGGTCAAACCTTCTCAATCCATAGCAAAGGTGACTTTCGTTGGAGCCTTTGATCCTGATTTTTCACTATTATTAAGAGAAAGGAGATCAATAGATCTCACAAAAATGCAAGATGATGCCCTAGAAATCGAATCGAACATGATGGCGTCAGGGAAATTAAAAGAAAAAATAGAAACTGGGAACAAAGAAAGTAGGAAATTCAAAGAACAAGGTGGATCCTCGGGATCAGGGAAATCCCCGGGAAAGAAAATCGATGAGATGGCTAAGGTAATTAGAGAACTATCAAATGAGATCTAAAAAATGGAACTAGATAAATCAAAAAGGGATAATTTTCCTAGGAAGGATTTTAGATGGAATCCTGATCCTCAGGCCCCACATAAAACAATTAAGAATGAGGATCAAAAAATCCCAACCCCCTTCAAAAGTGAAAACTTCATTGGAGAAGAAGACCTAGAAGATTTTGAAGAGTTAGATGAGGATATAAATAATCTTGGTGATGCTAGTAAATCACCCTACTTATCAAGACAAGATTACAAAAAATCCTTAAATAAAGAAATTAGATCGAAAGACGATGTTAGCAACGATACTTCTGAAGATTTGACCTATCAGGTTATTGCAGATGATATTATAGCTAAACTACACGAGAAATAAAATTTAATACCTAGGAACAAGAGTCTTCCAACCGCCCCAACAAAAAAGATATTTCCTAGGGGAAAAACTGATGAAGCGGCTCCAAAGGTTACTGAGAAACAGACTACAAAAACCCACACCGCTAACATGCAACCTGTCAAGTCAAAGTCAGTAGGAGCACCCGCCATGAAAACACATGTCCCTGTGAGTGAAACCAAATCCGCACCACAAAGAAAAGCTGAAAATAAAGGGATGGAGACCACAAACATAGAAAGCGACAAGGCCCTGGGAAATTTTAGTCTGGAAAATGAAATAAACAAAATCAAAATCCCTATCCCACTTGTTGAACTGGCTAAAAATCCCATATACAGAAAACAAATTGCCAAGATGATTAGCTTTTCAGAGGACGAAATCCAAGCCGATGTCATCAACTTAGAAGATGACAAGCCAAACATAGTTTTTGGTCCGCATTTAGAAGGTGTGAGAGACATTATTTCCCCCTTCTATATCACGATAACCTTGTTCAACCACCTACTCCATAAATGCATGCTAGATTCTGGAGCATCCCACAATGTGATGCCTAAAGACATTATGGATAAATTAGGTCTCAAAATCACTAGGCCTTATGGAGATTTATATTCATTTGATTCAAGAAAATTCAAATGCATAGGCATGATTAAAGACTTGGTGGTAAATCTGGCACAAATACCTGCAAAAAACATTCTTATGGACATAGTGGTCACCGATATCCCTCCAAAATATGGTATGCTATTATCCAGGTCATGGGGTGCCAAGCTTGGAGGATCTCTTCAGCTTGACATGAAATATGCTACGATTCCAGTTTTTGGAGAACAGTACACGTGTCTTTACAGAGAAACTAGGTTGGCATTCACGGTAGGTGATCCACATAACCCAAATAACCACCCTGTATTTATTGTTGATCAAGATTTAGGTAATTGTATTTTATCCATTGATTATGATATTGAGGTAGGTATAGTTGAAAGTTGTACAAAAGAAAAAACAGAAAAAGAAAAAATTAAAGAAAATGCATATAGCTCTAGTGTGTGGAAGATGTTTTTTGATGGTGCTTCATCCTACCTTGGAGTTGGAGCTGGGACACTCCTTGTGGCTCCCGATAATCAATTCATAAACCCATTTTCCTACAGACTACAGTGTAATGAGAACCACACTAATAATGTATGCGACTATGAAGCCTTAGTGTTAGGGTTAGAAGTCACTAGGAGAATGAATATAAAAAACCTCGAAGTCTTTGGTGACGTCGAGCTAATCATAAAACAGGTAAACTGACAGTACCAGGCCAAAAATCCTAGGTTGAGGTCCTATAGGAATTGCATCTGGGATCTGATCGACAATTTCTTCTCCTCTGTCAAGGTTCATTTCATTCCAAGAATTGAAAACCAACAGGCTGATACGTTAGCCAAAGCAGCCTCAACATTCACACCTCCCACCATGTTTAAACTAAAGTAGAACATGCAAATGAGGCACCAACCTTCTATGCCGAATAACATACAACATTGGCAAGTCTTTGAGGAAAATGAACAACTTCGCAATTTTTTAGAATCAATAGACGAGTTTGCCGAAACGTACGCTGACCAAGAAAACCAAAATTATCCTATTTGGATCATGCAGGAAGGGGAGGATCCTCAAGAGTTCCATGATAAAATCACGAATCACCGAATGCTCGTTCTTAAAAACAATTAGATCCCCAAGGGCCTGATTCCCTTGGAAATATTATTCAATCAAGATGATATCCCTTCAAGATCCACTCTACAGTCTCAACCTGAAGAGGTTGAGGACTGTGACTTAGGTACTAAAGAAAATCCTCGGTTGGTGAAACTATCCAAATATATGTCCCCAGAAACCAAAAGTATATACACGGAGTTGCTTAGAAAGTACAAGGACATTTTCTCTTGGTCATATGGAGAGATGAGAACCTATGACACAACTGTGATTGAACATAAGATACCCCTGAAGCCTGGTGTAAAACCCTTTAGACAAAAAATCAGACAAATCAATCCTATTTTATTGCCCATGGTCGAAAGGGAAGTCAAAAATCTTCTGCATGCAAAAATAATCATACCACTGAGATACTCCGATTGGGTAGCAAACCTGGTCCCGGTTAGAAAGAAAAATGGGGAAATTAGATTGTGTGTTGATTTAAAAAATCTAAATAAGTCCTCCCTCAAAGACATTTACCCCCTACCCAAAATGGATCACATTTTAGAAAAAGTAGTTGGGGTAAATAGGATGTCGATGATCGACAGTTTTTTCGGGTACAATCAAATTGTCATCAATGAACACGATAAAGAAAAAATAGCCTTCACCACCCCTTGGGGTACATTTATGTATGACAATATGCCTTTTGGTTTAATGAATGCAGGTGCTCCTTTCCAACGTGCTATGGATATCGCCTTCATTGGTGAAAGGGACAAATTTATGGTTATCTATATTGATGATCTAACCATTTTTTCTAAATCTAATGAATATCATCCGATGCATCTCAAGCAAACGTTTGAGAAATGTTGCAGGTTTGGTTTGTCTTTAAACCCCAAAAAGTCTCACTTTGCTATGCAAGAAGGTAAACTTTTGGGCCATATTGTGTCTCGAGATGGAATTAAAATTGATCCTAAAAGAGTTGAAGCTATAGACAAAATAAATATCCCTAGGAATGTAAAAGAGATTCAGTCATTCTTAGAAAAAATATTTTTTTTGAGGATATTTATCCCAAACTTTGTTGAAATCGTGAAGTTGATCACAAATATGCTAAAGAAAAACAACGAAGTGAAATGGAAATCAGAAGCCAAAGCATTGTTTGCACGCATCAAGAAGGTTATAAGCGAGGCACCCATACTGGCAATCCCTGATTATCTAAAGGATTTTATTATTTTCTCATTCGCCTCCGAACACACACTTGTTGCGGTACTCCTTCAGAAAAATGAAGAAGGTTTCGAGCAATCGATAGCCTTTTTTAGCAAAAGTCTTAGAGACGTTGAACTTAGATATAATATAATGGAAAAACAAGCATATGCTATGGTGAAGGTGTTAAAGGATTTCAAACCCTATGTGTTGCATTCCAAGGTAATTGCATACGTACCCGCCAGCTTCATAAAAGACATTTTGGTTCAGTCCGACAGTGATGGCAAAAGAGGACGGTGGCTTGCCAAAATTCAAGAATTTGACCTGGAGATAAAACCAATGAGACTAGTAAAGGGACAAGGTTTGGCTAAACTCTTAATTGAATCAAATTTCAGAGCTCTCGGAATAAATGGCTTACAGGGAGGTGAAGAGTGTGTGGACATGAACGAGCTCGATGAACAAATAACTGAAATCAAAATCGAAGAGAAGTTTGCTTCATCATATTGGTACAAAGACATAGTGTCCTACTTGTTGACCTTGAAGTGCCCAATTGACTTACCCCCATCTAAATCCAAAACGTTGAAGCTACATGCAATCAAGTACTGTATATCTGAAAGACAGAACCAAAGTCTCAAGTACTGTATTGGAAAGACCCACTTGGCTTCCTATTGGTTTGTTTGGTTGAATCAGAAACAGAGAAGGTCATAAGCCAATTTCATGAAGGAGTGTGAGGAGGACATCACGCCTAGAGGGAAACGACTTATAAGATCCTGAGGGCAGGATAATATTGGCCCAAAATTTTCTCCGATGCCAATGCCAAGGTCCGAGCCTACTACCCTTTCCAATTGTTCATAGGCAAGCATAAACTTCCAGCGATGCCATTGGTTCCGGTCAAAAAAGAAGCCCCTTTTCAGCAATGGGGATTAGATTTCATAGGCAAAATTAATCCTCATTCTAGCGCTCAACATAGATGGATCCTGACTGCTACAGATTACTTCACCTAATGGGTGGAGGCTATTCCAACTAGAAGGGCTGCAGATTCGATGGTAATAGATTTCTTAGAAGAGAACATTTTGTCTAGATTTGGCTTCCCCCGAAAGATAGTCACAGATAACGCCCGGGCCTTTAAATCTATGGCTATGGTCAATTTTTGCCAAAAGTACAATATTGTGCTTGGTCATTCCACAACATATTACCCCCAGGGAAATGGTCTAGCCAAGTCTACAAACAAGAGCCTAATCAATATAATTAAGAAAGTGTTGAGCAAAAACAAGAAATCTTGGCATGTGCAATTGAAAAACGCTTTGTGGGAAAATCAAATAGGCACAAAAAAGTTTATCGACACTTCTCCTTTCCAAATGGTGTATGGGACCGACGTAGTATTACCTATAAATCTAGTGCTTCCTGTAATGAAACTTTGGCAAGATGAGAAAGAAGAACCAAATCATCTCAAAAGAAGAATAAACCAGCTGATTGAAGTCCAACAACACAAGGCCGAAGTGGACGAAAGGTTGCAGAAATACCAGGACAACATGAAAGTGTTATTTGATAATAAGGCCAAAGACATAGATTTTCTCCCCCGGAGATTTGGTTTTAAAATGGGATGCTAGGAAGGAAGACTCAACAAAACATGGTAAATTCGATCACATCTAGCACGGACCATTCAAGGTTACGGCTCCTGAAGGGAAAAAAAAAATTATGTTAAAGAATTTGGACGGTAAAATCCTCAATGCCCCTATCAATGGGCATTATTTAAAACACTATATGGAATAATTGGTTTCCAAAATTCCCACTGTATATACCGGTTTGTGTTTTCTTTTTTATTTCATAATTTTCTTTGGTAAGTCTACTTTCGTTAAAAAAATAAAATAGGTCAATGTTTTTCTAGAAGTAGGGATACGAAATTTTCAATGCATTCAATTCTTTTAAAATCCCTAATACTCTTCGTATTGTTCCCTTACAGAATCCTAGCTTGCATCCCAAACAAGTGAAAGGAGCAAACAGACGGCCATATATCGGAAGATAAATTCTCCAAAAACAGGTGATAGAAAAGATTTTTCATTATTTAAAAAGAGAACGAAAATGGTAAGGCAAGGTGCGAATTCCAAAGAAGTCTATTTTTCAAATGATGGTCTCGTAACTGTGACATGTCACTAAAATAACGATTTTTTACTTTGGGCCCGAAGAGTTTCACCTAGATAAAGATAAGAGGTAATTAAAATAAACAAAGAGAGAAAAGTGTCTTTGAGAAAGGGTTCCAAGAGTTGGGTTTAATCCATGACCCCTGTTTTTCGATTTCCAGGTCTTTCTCTATCACCCCTTTCTACCCTCGATTTTACTTTTAAAAAAAAAAAAAAGACAAGCATATTTTCGGGTTTCCCACAGAGGGAGAAGATATTACGTCTTAGCTTTGGAAGCTGGAAAATAGATCTTAAAAGGTAAGCTGTTCCTCACAACTCCTCACTCTCTGACTAAACAAAGTTATGCGTAGGTTGATCTTGACTCTCCTAGGTTTCTTAACAGTTTCTAAGGATTGAGGCTTGCTCAAAGGAAGGCCCCTGGAAGTAATCTTTCCCATTTTCCCTATGGGCTAAGGTGCTTTGAAAGTTAAGAGAAGGTTGGTACAGGGTAATCAAAGCAGGTTGACAGACCTCCACTGCAAATTTTACATAGATACCATCCCTGGTATACTTAGTACAACTGATTTCCCCCACTTCGTGTTCAAAAAGTAAATATAAGACATATGGTGAAAGGAAATTCATATTTGATTTCCCCCATCTAGTCCAAAAATACGATGAAAGGAAATTCATAAATGATTTCCCTTGTCTCGACATTTAAATGCATAATTATGATTCGAAGTGGTGAAAGGAAATTCAGTAAAAAGAGATAGATAACTTCATCGGGGCACTGAACAAGCTTGCTGGCAGTGAAGCAATATATGAGGTATCTGTAAGTTTGTCATACATAAATTTCACTCTACTCCGGTTACCATCCTTTTCGAAACCGGATCTGCATCCCAATTCCAGACAAGGCTCCCCGATTAAAAGCATGAAATTTACTTTGTTTGATATAAGCCAAAATCCACAAGATTTGTTGGATTTCCTAGGATTGTTTTGATCATCTTAAAGGAGACTTAAATTCAGTAGTGAGAAGGAGAAGATCATAAATGGGGTTGCAGCTGAGTTTAGAACGCATGGGAGTTTTGAAAATCTTTTCAGAAGTAAAGATGAAATCTCTTTTTCCCTCTGTATCCCCTTCCTAAGAAAGTTCCATAGAAAGAATCCTTTGACTCCATTAACCCAATAAAGGCACTAAGTCTACTCATTCTCCTCGTCCCACAAGGAGACGAGGTCCCCAATTGGAGCCTATGTTGAAACAAATTTTAAGGTTTTTATTTTTAAGACTAAAACCTTCCTTTTTCAGGTTTCATCTTTTCATAAAGAATAACCCTTGCTATCATTTCCAAAAACCTAGTACCGAAATCCCGAAAAGATTTATTCTTTAAATAATCAACGACAAAAAAAAAAGTGTTTTAAAAGTCCAGACGTCCATTCTGTAAAGTGATCTTTAATCACGATAAACTTAAAACCTAAAGGAGTAAAGACTAACTTTTAAAAAAAAATCGGGATTCAGGGTTTACTGAGAACATATGTTTTAATACATATCTAATCACGGAATCTTGATCCCTGATTTCTCGAAAAATGGAAGTTAGTAATTATTAAATATTAAGTTAATCTTATCGCAATTTCAGGATTTGGGGTTCAGCGATAACATACCTCTTGTCAACATGATCCCCCAAATCCTGAAATGTGAAGTATCGACTCATAATCTATGTTTAGACTAAATTAAATCTGTTTTGGAAGCATGATTAATGACAATCAAACTTCTTAGGTTTGTTTGTGATTCGGTTTCCGTTGAATGAAATATTCTGAATTTTGAATTCAAAAGCACCAAAATACGGCCATATTAATAAATAGATGACTGATAAATGTTGCGACACTAATGCGTATCTCAGAAATATTTTTTGCATTAAATGTAATTAATTATAGGTCAGTTGCGTCAGTGTTTTCATCATAAAACGAGTTTATGGTGAATTAAAAGTCTGTGTTCCAAAACCTATGCTTGTTCTCTCTTTCAAAGGTAATTCACATTCATCCAAGATCATACGCTTATTTTCTGTGACAGGTTTTCCATCTAACATAGAGTTATGGCTCCAAAGAAAGCACCAAAGAAGAGTGAATATACAGAGGATATGCGTAACCCAGAAGGAGATATCATAGCCAACACTATGCCACATGCCATTGAATCAATTAAATCATGGAGACAAATCTATGAACTCCTGGATTACGAAATCAAAAATTCTCCTGCTGATTCCGAGAATCACCTTCGGGATATAGCAGAATCGGAGCTTCATAAGATCACAGGACACCCTCGACTCATGGCATACAACAACATGATCAATTGGGCCTTGGAGAAGGTTGATATCTCGACAATAATAATTTTAAACGATCAAGCGGTCATTGTCGGCTCATTTAGGCCAGAGCATATACAAGTAATGTACAAACTCTTACCAAATCCTAAGTACATTTATAATTTTGAATTTACAACTGAGTTTCAAAGGAAAGAATGTACTGAGTCATACCAAAAATATCCTGATTTTATTAAAGGATGGTCGAGATGTCCATCGAAATTTAGGGCCGATACCCATGGAATTTATGCCACAGCATCTTTGAACGATTACATGGTCTATGTAGCCATTATGCTGTGTAGACTCTTTGGGAAAAAGAAGTCCTGGCCAATCTTCCCTGTACATATCGGGAAATTTCCATTGCAAAACCTAGGCCATTCTAAAGTGGAAGCCGAAGCACTAGAAGAAGTTAAACTGGTAAATATCGAACATAAAAAACATGACCCTTATCAACTAGTGAACAAACATTTGATGCACTGTAATATGAAAGCTTATGAACATGAAAAGTCTGTTTATGATGATATATTCAAAGAGTTTAAAGCCTATGAGGAGGTATTGAACAAGGTATGGGCCTTATCACCCAACTTACAGACTGTTTTCATGTCCTTCCAAAGTCACAGGTGAAGTTGTTTTCCAAAGATTTTTCAAGGTGAATCCACGACCCCTCCTCCAGAGCAGGAAGGGCCTCCAACAGGTTTTGAAAGAGAGTTACAGGATACATTAGCTGCAAAGGGAAATATGAAGGAGATTGAAATTCCTTCATAAGAAATAGAAGTTCCTCAGACAGAGAAATCAGAGTCAAGGAAAGATAAGGAGTTGGAAACATCCCCAAAAATCCCTGCGGATTTTCCCAAAAAAGTAGGAGGAACAACATCAATGGAGCTTGGAAGTCTTATTACTTCTTTGACCCCTTTGCAGTCTACTTGTGGCAACCCCCAAATGAATTTCCTATACATTAATGATCTCGAACCTATTTCTAGGGATGAGATTCCTTCCTTTGATTACTTTTTCACTGAAAAGAGGAAGGCTATCCTGAAACAGGAAATGCATCCAAGAGGAGACATGATGATAAAAAATCACAATATCATTGTAGATGGACAAACACTTGAAGAGGGGGAATTCGCTACAGAAATAGCAGGCACAATGGGAGCCTTAGCATCGACAAATTTATACTCTGTCGGTAATTTGAGAACTATGTTGTTGTAGAAATATCAGATGATAGCTCAGCTACAAAGTCAATTAAAAGAGACTAAAAGAAGTATCAGTCAGGAGATAAACAAGGGTCTAGAACAAGCCAGATTCAATGACATTAAAGAGATTCAAAAACTAAAAGCAAGCATAGATGAAGAAAACCTGAAGATACAGGTCAATCGAGCACAGGTCCTATAGCAAGAAGAAATGAATAAACAATAACAAAATAAGATTAATTCCATTCAAAATCAAGTGGTAGAGATTGAAATCTTCCAAGCCCAGGCGTTGGAAATACGTACAAAGATAGAAAAAGAGTAACATGAAGTGTTCTTTAAGATGGAATTTATTCATAATTACTTTTAGGAAGCAAGTGAATCCTTGGAGAGTATTCTCCTGAAAGAGAGAGAAGTGAAAGTAGCCAGAACAACTTTTCAAAAAGCAGTGGCTCTTTCAACAAAAGAGGAGGTCAAAGAGACTCAAAAGATATATGTTTCAGATCATATTAAAGGTGATATAATAATCAAGGTGTGGGAGGAAAACCTCGCAGAAAACAAGAGAATAACCAGAGAGGTTAATGATGACTGTCAAGGAATTTTCAACCTTTTAGAGAAAGCTTGATTGAACATTGGAAGAAACAACTATCCAGGGTTGTTAGGAGAAATTAACATTGGTAAGAATCAATTAAGATTCAAGGAGGATCTGGAAGAAATTCAGGTAGAGATCCCACAAATAAAGGTAATCAATGTCACACAAATTGACAAATGGATAATGATGCCGAACTTAACGTTACAAACTATTAAGTTCACGAGAAAGATAATCGAAGACCGTCTACCTGAACTACAGAGAAAATTCTTCCTATTTGAGGAAAAAGATATTCCAGAAGCTCGCAGATTTTTGGTACAGTTTCTAGGAAAATGTATTTGTTGTCTTAAAAAAGAAGAAGGAAGTTCATCAACAAACACATAAAGTATTATTTTGAAAGTTTCATCATCGAAATTAATCAAAGAAGATAAAGATAGAAATATAAACGGTTTAGTATTTCACATTCATGTAACTGTTAGTCTTCGGAAGTTAGTTAATCACCAACAAAAAAGAAAAGTTTGGTGATCATGTATAAATATAATTTCACAAGACTAAGAATAGGATTTTTAGTTTTTTTGCGGAGACAATTATATTAGAAGTTTTATGATTTACAGTGATACAGATAAGAAGAGATTCTGAATTCTGTCAACTTGAAGCTATGTGTTCATTTACTCTATTTTCCATATTTTTCAACATCTTTCTTTTCATGTCTTTCTAATGAATGATTAGCTATAGTTTAACTCAAACTTCTATTGTAGTTTTAATTTATTTGATTATCTAATCATTTATAGTTTTTCCTCTGTGATT
>WSFP011530012.1:0-12092 GCA_009831015.1 Picea engelmannii | reverse complement strand
CAAGACAATAAACCAAACACAAAGAAGATAATTAAGGTGTTGAGGACGGATAATGGTGGAGAATTATTTAGAAATGAATTCAAAGAATTATGTAAGAAGTGTGATATAGCAAGGAAGAAGACTACTCCATATACACCTCACCAAATTAGAGTTGCAAGCAAGATGAACAAGATGATAATGGAAAAAACAAGGTGCATGCTCAGTGATGTCAAGTTAGGACAGGAATTCCAGGTAGAGGTAGTGGGTACTGCATGTTACCTGGTCAATCAATCACCCTCATCAGCACTAGATGACAAGACTCCACACAAGGTATGGACTGGTAAGAAACTATCTTGCACACATCTCAAGGTATTTGGTTGTGATGCCTATGTTCATGTTCCAAAGGAAATTAGGAGTAAGATAGATAAAAAGGCTAAAATATGTATCTTTATTGGGTATAAAGATGGTTTGAAAGGTTATAAGCTTTGGAACCTAGAAAATAAGAAGGTATTTAGAGAAATCAAAGATGTTTTCAAACAAGAAGTCCTACCAAGGGAGGAAGAACCAGAGAAAATAGAGTTTGATTTGAAGGATAATGAATCAAACTCTACAGAAGAACATAAATTAGAAGAAGAAGATCCTAATACTACAGTATTGAGGAGATCGGTTCGAGAAAGAAGGCAGTCAGAAAGGTATACTCCACCTGATTTATGTTCAAATTTTTCTTTGCCTATTACTGATGATGATCATAGAACTATTATGGAGGCACTGCATTCAGAGGATGGAAAACTCTGGAAAAAGGTCATGGTTGAAGAATTGGCAACCTTAGATAAGAATGAGGCTTGGGATCTAGTGGAGTTGCCAAATGGAAGAAAGACTATTGGCAACAAATGGGTGTTTAAGAAGAAGTTGAATGAAGAAGACAAAGTGGAGAAATACAAGGATCGGTTAGTAGCAAAAGGTTATTCCAAGTTAGAGGGAATTAACTTTGGTAAAAAAAAATCTCTTGTTGCCAAGTTAACTTCTAGTAGATTTCTTTTATATGTTGTTGTTGTGTTTGATTTCAATGTAGAATAGATGTATGTGAAGATAGCATTCTTACATGGGGATCTGGAAGAAGAAATCTACATGAAGCAGCCAAAAGGATTTGTTGTGAAAGGAAAGAGAGAGCTAGTATGTAGGCTAAAATAATCCCTATATGGGTTAAAGCAATCACCAAGGATGTGGTATCAAAAATTTGATACTTATATGTTGAGACTTGGCTTCACAAGGAGCAAAAAGGATCATTGTGTGTATTTCAAATTAATCAGTCAGCATATTATTTATTTGGTCATGTATGTGGATGATATGTTGTTGATAGGAAATGACAAGGAGATTATCAAAGATGTCAAAACTTAGTTGTCCTCTAAGTTTGACATGAAGGATCTTGGTGCTGCAAATTTTATTTTGGGCATGGAAATTAAAAGAGATCAAGCAAATAGGAAACTATGGTTAAATCAGAAGAAATATGTCGAGACAATGTTGCATAGGTTTAATATGCATGAATGTAAACCAATCAGGGTTCCTATTCATGTAGGTGTAAAGTTATTTGTGGTTCAGTGTCCCAAGACACGAGAAGAAGAAGAGGAAATGTCTCGTGTTCCATATGTTAGTGCAGTTGAATTTTGATGTATGCAATCATTTGTACTAGACTAGGCATTGCACATGCAGTGGGAATTTTGAGCAGTTATATGTCAAAATTGGGGAAGGAGCATTGGACAACAGTAAAGAGGGTTTTCAGGTATCTGCATGGCACTACTAGTTATGGATTGTGCTACCAAGGAATACCAGGATTGGACATACTGTCGGATATACATGGATTCATTGATGCAAACTAGGCTTGAGATCTGGATCAAAAAAGATTTACAACTGGGTATGTGTTTAACCTGTTTGGAGGAGCAATTAGGTGGATGAGCAAAATATAATTTGTAGTGGCACTCTCAATTATAGAAGTTGAATACATGGTGGCCACTCATGAGAGAAAGGAATTAGTGTGGTTACAAAGATTGTGTTCAAGTATTCGGTTGGTACAACAAGTTGTAAGGATAGATTGTGACAGTCGGAGTGTAATCTTTCTGGCGAAGAACCCATCTTATCATTCAAAGACAAAGCATATTGATGTTCAATACAACTTTTTGAGAGACGTGGTTGAAGAAAAGAAGGTGTTGTTGATGAAGGTGGAAACTTTGAAGAATGTTGAAAATTCATTAACAAAATCTGTGAGCACTGAAAATTTCTCTTGGGGTAGAGGATCTATGGACATTGTTTCCCTGGATTGTTGACTATGTAGTCTTGTAATTTCTTGTATGCAAAGAAACAGCAAGTGGGAGAATGTTGGGTATGATTTATATTGTTTGCAATATTGGTCCCATGTACTATACACTGATATGGGAGCCTCAGGGAGTAGGAGGCGCGTGGGGCGCCCCTATAAGGCGGTTTGAGGGAGGAAGCACCCGAAGAAAAAAAAAATTGGGTGGATTTTTTTGGGTCCGTTTTAAGTGGTTTTCGACATGTGGTTTTCACCGATGGTTTTCTAATTTCAGTTAAGGAATTAGATTTGTTGACTGATATATATGTATATTGTATTGCAAATAATGAAGAATATGTGAATAAAAGATTAAATGTGTGGCTCTAAACAGGTTGTTGGTTTTCCCGGTTTGGGTTTCCAAGGTAAAATCTCTGTGTATTGTGTATGTATGTGCCATTGTATATTTTTTGTTTTTATTGAGAATTTGTTTGTAGTAAATAATTGTGCAAGGTTAAAATCTTCAATTGACACAATAACACAATGATAAGAACTAGATCCCAACACAACGATAAGTTTCCTACTATGTCATTTGCAATTTTCAAGACTAAGGTTCCACCACCATATGTAAGGGTGGATTGTTAATTTACATGTACCTAAGATGAACTATCATTTTGAGATTCGATGCCAAAGCCTAATAATCAACCTTAAAAGTATCACTCTATGGTAAATTGAATGATAATTGAAATTCAAGGTTAACGAATGAAAATAAATTGTTTTAAAGGTATTAATCTATGGTAAATTTGTTTTTATTGCTTGTAAGAATTTTAAAATTCAAATATTTTTTCCTATGTTTAAATGTAGATGTGAAATTCATACCCCTCAAAATAAATTTATAAAAAAATTTGCTAATAATAAGAATTGTTTTCATAGCCCCCATGGTGCAGAACAGACGGTGATGGAGTGTATTGTTAAGGCACTCGGTTATGTGAAGTCATTGATTCAAAACCCTTGACTAGCCTTGTGTGTCATGTGAGGGGACGCATTGGCATGCTTAGAGTTATAGTGGTATCATTTGGATAACACGACCACGTGTCACGCGAGTACGTGCCTGACTAGTTGTTGATTTCCCTAGTCAACAAAATAATAATAATAATAATTGTTTTCATGATTTCATATGCATCACTATATAAAATTAGAGAAATAATTTTTTTGTTAGATTTAACTATAATAATTTTATTTTTATCAAAGTTAATGGAAAATTTAGTAAAAATATTTAAGAATATAATTTAATCAAAAAAATTGATTTAAAATATTAATTAAATAGGTCAATCATTGATTGAATCATTTTTTGTAAACATGATTAATCAACATATTGTATCTTCTTCCACAACAAAAAATTTACCTTGAAAAATGGTTAAACATTATGATGATGATGATGATGTTTAACGTCCACTGAGACCAAAATTGGTCTTTCGAACCTTAAGAAAAGTAAGAGATTGCTTGGATTTCTTTAAAATGTTATTTTGATGCTTGAAAAACATTAAGAGAAGCGTTCCAAGATCACTAAAGTTTTGATGACTTAGAAGGTTATGAAGGCCAGTATATAATGACATTAAATTAAATTATTACCATGGAAAAATGACTTTAATTAGAGTTAAACATTATATGGCATCTCAAATTTAAATGAGTGATATATTTTGAATTTGATTTAAAAATAGAGAAATCATTAATGATGTTAATCATTAACATACACAAAACATTTTATAAATCAAACAACATCAACATGATATGAAAAGACATAATATACATAAACAAGAATATCAAAATCAATATATATGTCAAATATACATCTCAAATATGTCAAAAAATTTATCTCAAAATTAATTTAAAAACAAAGAAATCATTAATAATATAAATCATTAACATACACAACACGGTTTATAAATAAAACAACATCAACATCAACATGATATGAAAAGGAATAATATATATGAATGATAATATTGAAATTAATATATATGTCAAATATACATCCCAAGTAAAATATAAATGTCAAATATACATGTAAAATATACATCACCGCAATAAAATATATACATGTCAATAACTACTATAAGCTAGGTCCACCACTAGAGCCAAAGGCATTAGTACCTCTACCAAATAATATGTAGAAAGTAAAATTTGATATATCTCTCCACTAGAAACTATATCACTCGATGTGGATAGAGTATTTGTAGCATCAATGGCGATTGTAATGGGTGTAGTAGCTTGTTGTTCAACTGCTAGAGGAGATGGTTGTAAGTCGACTACTAGAGGAGGAGAGGAAGGTCAGACTGGTGCTAGAGTCAAAGATGGTGGTTAGTTTAGTGTTGGGATCATAGATGGTGGTCAATTTTCTTATGGACGAGATGGTGGTCGATTTCTTCACGAAGGAGGAGGAGTAGGAGGAGGATCATTGTCCTTGGTATACAAATCCGAAGAAGACTCTTGGCAGGCCCTTAACATCTTGAGTAGATTGAAGACACTGAAAACGTTATGCATCAATATGTCATGTCATAAAGAAGGGTATCCATATCAATGCAAGATCAAGGTCTCACGTGATCTCCCTAGCTCATGTAGATACCACTCCATGACAAGACATCGGTGAACATATATTATTTGTCACCTCCTTATGGAATATATGATCTAGCCTATATGGCATGTCGAGTCTCTACACATGAGATGGATCATCAACCTCATCCATCTCCTTATCTTGTGGGGAGGCACCTCCCCAACATACGTGCCAATATTTGCAAAATAATAGACAACAATAATTAGTCATTTTAAACAAAATATTACAATAAATTACATGTGCATTAAATAAGAAAAAAAACATGCAATTAGATTAATCAAAACACAACGATAATATTAACTATAGAACTTGGTGGTTCCACCTAGCTAAATAGGATCTTTGCACATCCTTTCTAGTCCATCCCCACATACGTGTACTCTATAATATCGAGGATATGGTCGTTCTCACTAGTTAATAAATACAAAACATCTAAACTCATCAACCTACATGGGTACTCTGGTTGGCCCCTCGTGGGTAATATCTTTACCCACGTGAAAATACGCACATCTAGGGGGGAACTAATGTGCCACTCATTAGAGGTATATTGTGCAAGTGTCGTGACCATAAGAAATGAGCACCTAACCTCATTTGCATCAAATGCATGTAGATGCAAATGGACACTAGCAAATTGTAAGTCACTAGAGTCAATGATGTTTGTGCTAACATAACTTTGCACATATGCCAACTGACTCTCTCCTGTAATGTCAGGCGTGAGATCAGAAAACTGGGGAAAATCCTCTCCTCTACTAAATATTCCAGTAATGAAATACATACCCTCCTTTGTGGGTTGGTATCATAAATCGGGATTTTAATACATTGATTTTGATTCCCCATATTAAATAATGTATTTTGTTAATTTACGAAAGGTCGAAGTGCCCAAACAATTAAAAGAGGCCAGTGTGCCTAGGAAATGTAATGTTTTGATCATTATTAATAATAAAATACATCGTTGGTTGCTAGACGGATAAGGATAAGATTTATAGGGAGATATGATTCCACGAGAGAGTGAGCTTAAGGGGATAAGTACTTTAATTATATTTTATTTACCCATAATTTCTTTAATTGAGAGAAGTGGTTACATCAACTTCTTGGGGAAGGCCATGTGGTTCTTGATTTCCATGTAAATATATATATATACCCAACTTGTGGGTTGTTTGGGGGTTCTTCTTCATTCACACTTTCTCTCTTTCATTCATTGCTGCTCAATTATCATTCCTCATTCATTCTTTCTCTTGGATTGGGACATGCGATGGGGGGGTGGCGAATTGTTGAGGAAGAAGCCCTTGTTTTTTGGTTGTAGTAATGATTGGTGTATTTGAGCCATGAATTTGTGCCTGCATGGCTAAGTAACATTGGCATGTACTAGATTTTATTCACATTTGCGAGTCCTGAGAGTCTCATCATCGAGTTTCTTGACTAGATGCACTGGAGCTCTAGAAGGAGATGGAAAACCTAAGGGATTGCGTAGCAGAGAAGGGGGTCCATTCACTTAGGTTGTGTACGCTAGAGAGAAGAGAGTTGGTGTAATTTGGATTGTTGTGTGTTGAGAAACCTGTGAGAGATTGAGTTTTGATTGGTTTGGGAAGCTGAGTGACACACTAGAACCGTCGTTGTGGATTCATATCCTTGGCTTGGGGGTGACCTGTTGTTGATATTTAGAATAGTAGTGTCTATGGTTGTGTGGAACGTCCTTGGCCTACATCCAGTTGGTGATTGGTTTTAATAAATCTCTTATTATGTGTTTCTCTACTTGTGTATTTTTTTTCCTCAGAAAAATTTGTAAATTTATTAATCAAAATAGAACCAAATTACATTTTACAGGTGCATGAAGCACTCCCTAATCATGGGTAAAAGAGCATAAAAAAATACAACAATAACTGAGTAAAACCAACATCTAAAAGATAGGCCAGAATTGCATGCCCAAAAAAGGACCTCAAAGTGCAGATCCAAAGATCCACACTGCATGCCAAAAAGATGGACCTCAAAGCTCCGATCCAACCTTCAAAGAGTAGCAAAATACACAACAATCATTGCACCAAACACCAGATTCCAAGTCTAGAGACCTAATATCTAACCACCAAATATCCACGGGAGGGAGCCACAGATAGGATGAAGCCCCATTAGTTCGAGAGGCATAGTACCTCCCAACACAACAATAACCAGAGTATCGTCTCTGCCAGTCCAGAGAACAAAACCCCAACTAGGCTAATGGCCGCACAAATACAAAACAGAGCATCGGAATTGTCCTGAAATGACACAGACAAGGCGGGATCCCACGGGGGTCAAGCCACCAACAAGGAAGAGAGGAGTACCATAACCTGTTCTGAGAAGATGCGGGTAAGGAGGGAGCCCACGGGGGCGGAGCCATCATCAAGGAAACGAGTATAGGCTTGTCGGCAATGAAAGAGGTGAAGGAAAAACCCACGGGGATGAAGCCACTAGCAGAAGGGTCACAAACCAGTCATGTATCGCTGAAGGAAGGCACATCATCATGGAGAGAGGCAGAGCTGAGAACTTGCGCAAAGGGGAAGCAGCTAGGGAAACCCTAGCTGCCTCCCCCTTCTCCTCGATGAGCTCTACTTGTGTATTTATTTTCGGTGTATCTTAATTATTATATATGAGATTCATTTTTATAATATGTGTGCTTACTGATTATTGTTGTGCATGGCATATTTTCCATTTCTTTTATGATGTAGTATGAATCTTAATGATTGCATGTGAGTCTTTCATGCTTCTTTATTAATTAAATATCATCAGAAATTCAAAATCAATTTTGAAGTGTTTAAATTTGAAGTAGCATGCCCATGCTTGTGGGTGGTTGGGTATGTTACAGGGACTAAACCTAAATGCCCACTTACCATGATCCCTATGGTGGATCAACTACATCAAAAATCATGTATTTCATTGAGGGATGTATCCTCCTCATAAAACTTGAGGAGGCCAACATTCATCAAAAGGACATGAGTATGTAATGTAATAGGGTAAGGGTACATATCCCTCTCTCTCTCTAAGGCCTACCACTCATGTGGAAAGTTGTAAGGGTCAACTTATTCCTACTTTTTCTATTGTCATTGTTGTCACTATCTCTGATTCACACAGAAATTCCAGTAGGCACTCACATACATAGACACACACACACACAAAGAGAGAGAAAGAGAGAAAGTTCCCATCTTTATTTATTAAAAAATGAAACTATTGTTTTTCAAAAAAAAATTGTAAAACATAATTGTGTACCTTAAAAACTTAGACACAGCATATGTGGTGCATCAAAATACTACATGCATTGTAACTAACGCTCATTATAAAAACCTACAACACTTATAAAGTGGATATGGTTTTTATTATTATTATCAAGGTGCCACTTGTATAGGGGCAATGACGCATGTTGGTGTGCTTTATATGATTCGACGCACTGCAAAATGGTACATTAGTACAATCCAAATTGCACCAATAATCTAGGAAAATTTTCAATTTTCATTGGATCAATAGTGCTCTTGATATATATTGCACCACCAAAATTGATGCCTCGATACATTTCCTAGAGCTCCAATAGTCCCTATATTTTTTATGATAAAATGTCTCAATGGCTCATTTGTAATATCAAGAAGCAACACCAACGATGCTTCTAGATATTATAAAGAGGATCAAAAAGTAGGAAATTTGATTTATTTTTATGTTTTATCGATCCACTCTAATTCAAACAATGAACTAGTAACGATGTTATTGAAAATTTACAAACACATCATAAAGCATGGGAATCTGTTCAATTTAAACAAGCCATGTCAGTGTGTTTATGATATTGTGAAGCACCACTTATGGTGCTTTTATTTACCAACTATTGCTCTGAGTATGGTGTGTCATGTAACTATACATGATGCACCATATGTTTCCAATGTGAGCCAAACAATTTGAATGCACCACACAAAATTTTAATGTATTTTTGAAAAACTGACAAATTTAAGCTAAATTCTAAAGTTTAATCCACTAAAAATGTAAATGGGGAGGTAGTAAACAATTTAATAGCTCTATTTACTAACAAGGAGACATGGTTTCCACATAGATAAAATATGAAAATATGCAGCAATTTTGTAAAATTTGAAAACGAACCAAATCCATTGGCGAAGCAAATGAATCAAGGAATGTGGCAACACAATAGCACTGACAACAGGGTGGGCATACAGGGATGGTGAGAACTGATGATTGTATGGTTGGAAGCACTAAAGGAAATGTAAAAATAAAACTATGGTTTGGTTAAAAAAAAATTGTTAACCCTATTTTTGTTCCCTTGAAATTCACATGCACCAATGTGCTAAGATGTTTCATGAGAAGTGTTATTTTTTTAAAAGCACATGTTGGTACATGTAATACCTCAATTTTGAGTCCCTAGATTAATAATGTATTTTTTTTTATTTGATGAAAGGTCGGAGTACCTGTAAATTTGAAAGGTCAGAGAGTCTAACAATGTAAAACTTTGAATATTAATAATGAAAATGCATCGTTGACTGCAAGACAGACAAGGACATAGTTATAGAGGAATATGATTCTACGAGAGAGGGGGCTAAAGGGGCTAATCATTTTTATTATATTTTATTTCACCCATCTTAGAATTAGTTGGAAAAAGTGGTTACTTGGGTTCTTAGGGAGGCCACGTGGTGCATTGTTGTATGTAATTATATAAACCATGTTTTTGGTCATTTGGGGGTTCGCCATTCATTGTTCCTCATTCACTCTTGCTCACATGTTCTTGCTTTGGGCATGGGAAAATAAATTGTTGGAGGAAAAGAGCCATTGCTTGTTGGTTGTAGGTAAATATTGATTATTCCAACAAGGAATTCATGCATGTGTGCATGAGAATGATGGCAGATGTGAAAGAACTGTCCATAGTTGAGAACCCTTGGAGTTTCCAGCATTGAGATTTCCTGAGCAGTAGCACTAAATCCCTAGAAAAGAAGTGGAACAGATTGAGGGACTGCGTTGCAATGAAAGGGTTTCATTTATTGGGGTTGTGCAGGATGAGGGGGACAGAGAGCTATTAAACTAGGATTACTGAGTGGTTGGGAAAATTGTGAGAGCTTGAAAGTTGATCGATTTGTGTTTTAGATTCGGCCTAGGACCTGTCTTTGTGGATTCATAGCCTCGGCTCGAGGGTGGCCTATTGTAGATATTTTATGTGCAACAGAGCCTAAGTTTGGGTGGAACATATGACATCTATAGACAATTGGTGATTGGTTTATGTAAATATAAGTGTTATCTATGTTTTCTTTGTAATCGATATGCCATTGTGTATTAATTATCTCTGAGATGTATTTATATCATGCATGTTTGTTGTTAATGTTGTGCATGGCATATTATTCATTTCTTTTATAGTTTAGCATGTTCTTGATAACTACATGTGACTGCATCAAGCTACTTTATTTATTAATTGGTATCAAAAGTTTGAATCAATCAAGAAGATGAATTCTTAAAGTGGGTTCATCACAGTTGGCACTCGAGCAAATTTTTGGGTTTGTCGATGACGGGGTATGTTATAGATTGGTATCAGAGCGCCAAGTTTACAGTGCTTGGGTCGTATGGGCTGAATTGCAAGTTGAAATATTATTATTTTCACAGAGGCCAAATCAAAGGGTTCTTGGGCGACTGAACGACATTTCTTAACATTATGCATTCTTGTGAATATTGGAAAATTTTGGGAATTTTTCTATAAAGTGACGTCAGGATGTTTGGAGCCATTTTCTTATTTTGGCCATAACTAGAGAAGAATAACTCATATTGAGATAAAATTTTATGTGTTTTTTCCGTAATGAGGAGAGATACAAAAGTACCAGTGAGGGCCACTGGCCATTTCTGCTTGAATTTTCCATAAAGTTCAAAATCGTGGTTTTTAAAGATCTGAGTCAAGTTCAGTGACCGGGATCCAAAGTAAGCTGAAATTTGTAGAGAGAGTCAAAAAAGTAGACATGAAAATAATCCATGAAGGAATTAGATAAATTCTAAGGGGTTTCGATTGGGGATGCTAAAATAGGCCAAAATCCATTATTCCAAGCCATTTTTAGGGGATTTTTTAGATTTTTAGAGGAGGAAAAGCGACCCTAGATCGCAAAATTGGAAAAAACTATTCACTCAACATTTTATATACTCATCAATCCAGACAACTTTTCTTTAGTGAAGTTTTTACAGAATTGCACAGTGTGGGAGATAGCCAGTTTTGCTAAAATTTCTAAGTTCGAAAAAAATTGTCAAAAGGACAAAGTTGCAAATTCCATATTGTTGCAGAATCTTACTGGAGCAATAGATTTCTAATATGAAGGTTTATGTGTATCACCATCATGATCATTATTAGTGCCTTATACAAAAAAATTCTTGGTTCTTGATGGATTTTCTTTTGTAGGCAAAAATGGATTTTTCAGGAAGCCATAACTTTCAATTCATAGATCATATTGGGGCATAAGAATAGTCATTGGAAAGTTGATTCAGATGAGAATAACCTAGAATTATTAGAATTTGGATAATTGTGAGATAATTCTTCATGAATTGAGAAGAAAAAGGACATATAGCATTAATTGACAAATTATTATAATATGCATAATTCTAACAAAAATGGTTGCTTGCACATATTGCAGAATTAAAGGTATAAACAAATCAATTTAAATTCAGGATTGTAGATCAAAGACATGTAGGATGCAAAAACAAACTACAATCATGAAAGAGAATAAAAATGCCAAAATATCAGTGTGGTAATGCAAAGACAAAATCTAATGGACATAGGAGCAGAGTGGAACCAACAAAATTGGTAGAGACTATGAGAACTCTCATAATGGAAGTGCAGAGTTATAGATTTGACAATGAGAAGATAATGAGAATGAGAGTGTTTATTAAGTTTGGTTTTCATTGATGTCAACCCTTGAAGGAAGTTGGAGAACCCGGGTTTGGGTAATGGACCCAAGTTTGTTTGATGGATAACGGTATGAGTTTTGATATATTTGCAGGTAATACTATTCTATATGGATAGTACATGTCATGCCATTTCCAATGGTATGTGGAATGTCAAAAAGCTCCTCACGATTAGAGAATTATGACCATGTGAAGTTGGAGAACCCTCATGAGTCATCTAGAAGCCCCAAAAGGTCAAAGTGGTCAAAGTGGTTTAAGAGATTTTTAGAAGGTAAATAATAAAGTGAAGTGATGAGTGTACTATAATTCAAAGTGAATACAAAA
>WSFP011530007.1:0-12092 GCA_009831015.1 Picea engelmannii | reverse complement strand
TAGTGGAAGTGCAGTAGATCAGAGAACAAGTGAGGGATGCATCTTACAGTCATCAACAGAAGATCAAGCAGGCTTTTGACAGGAAGGTCAGGAAAAAGGAGTTTGAGATCGGGGACTTGGTATTTAAGTGGGACGCACCTAGATAGGATAAAGGAAAGCACAACAATTTCGACGCCCTATGGATCGGCCCCTTTAAAATCTTTGAGATTTTCTCTAACAACACCTATGGGTTGCAGGATCTAGAGGGTGAAGAGGTTTTCAACAGCCCAGTGAATGGGCATTTTCTAAAAAAATGTTTTATTTGAGCCTTAGGTGGCTCCTCTGTTTGTAAATATTGTCTTTTAGTTCTTGTTTAGTTTCTTTATGTATGTTTTCGGCCTAATAAGTGACTCCATAGCCCAATAGCAAGGCATTGAAGCTACGGAAGGAGTTATTAGAGCATCACGGGGATGACTCTATCCCCCGTGGAGCCTAATGTTAGTGACATTTCCTGCACAGGGATGTTTTCCTCTCCGATTTGAGACCTCTGATGTAAACACAAGTGAGCCTGATCATGGATGCAAGGAACAACGAAGGATATCTAGACCATCCGCCTGAGAAGGGATGCGTGGCAAGAGATCGACGTCATAGGGAAATTCCCGACAAGAAAGCGCCCATCGAAGAACTTGAAACCATCGGGATATCGGGGATCTTGGGGACGAGTAGTTCGTGCACTTCAGAAAGGCGAACCACGAAACCCCGATGGAGATGGTCTAGGGCATGTGGTGGTGGTCTCTTAGACCAGGGCCTACTCAAAAGGCTAGCACAGAAGGAGCCATCGGGAATCGAAGATTCGTAAGTCTAGAGGACTTTTGAATCATGACATCGTGAATGCCGAAACTCCGATGGGGGGTTTTGACTATGGTCACACGGAGATAGGTCATATGGATCAGGTTCCAACCGGTAGGGGATAACTCATTGAAGTGGAGCTCATCGCAAATCGGGTATCGAAGTTTCGAGGAGAAAGCACCCCTTTTTTTTTGCATTTTGAAATCCCGAACCCAGAATTCCCGATAGCGCTCAGGACTGGGCCCACGGTTCTGGCGCCCGGTCATAAGAAAGGAGGACTAAGAGAGGGGCATTTTCATTTTTATTTGGCCAACGGTTCCGAATTAATTCTCAGAAGGGGGGCACTGTGCTCTGCCGACTCCAGCCCAATGATATTTGGATCCCGGTACCTACTCAGAATGGATAAAGGAGAAAGAGGGTGGGTGAAGCCTCACGTCACCCATTTATTGCAGAGTATGGAGGTCCCAGTTGAAATTTACTCAGGAGGGTCCCTTGTACCGGTTCTCTTCAGGAAATCCACGCTGAGTCTCCAACTCACCAGGGGAACCTGTACACGCCAGTTCAATATTCAAAGGGCTTAGCTACCCCCTGGCGCGAGCCATGCTGAATTAAAGGCAGCGTATGACAGAGCAATGCAGGCTAGATTTGATTGAGGCGACACTATCCATTGAAAGTTTTGAGACGCCTCTGTTGGACGAAAGGAAGGGAAGAGTATATGTAGACATTTTTTCCATTTTGTAAGCATCGATGGTAGAGCAGAGCTCCCGACTGTAAAGTTTAACAGACATTCTAGTTTGTTGGATATGCATCTGTATTTGAAATATCTTGTTTTATGACAGACAGTTTTTTTCGCTCCATCTAATTTTCTTCTCATGCTTAGAGAGTTCATGATTGACTGAGTCGCACGAAATAGTGCAGTTCTGTTATGATAAATGATTTATCGTTGCATTATTGTATTCTTTGGTGTTTTGTATTAAAGTGCAAGAAGACCTTGCGTTTGGATGCCTTCTTTTACAGTCTGTTAGGAACCTGTCGTTTGTAACAGACCTTTGCACTCTTTCCATATAAGTCTTCTGCCTGTCCACCCTTTACTACAACTCACTGTCTGAAGTTTATTAAGACCTCACTCACCTATGCATGCCTGGCCTAGTTTGGAGTTGGAATGATATCGTTTTGAGTTGGATTCCATTCGGTCATCCCATCTATAAAAAAACCGTGACACAAAACTGATGGGCGTCGGGCTCTGCTCCTGATAGCAATTCAGGAGTGACTTCCATCGCCAACACCAATGAAGGAATTTTTCTTTCATAGTCTAAGTATGCTTGTGATCTTCTTTGTCACTTTCACATGGATGATTGTAAACCAACCCTTTCTCCCTTCCAGTCTGGAGTCAAGATTATTGACACCTGTACTTCTCCTGAAGTTGATGCCACCCTGTACCTTTAGTTAGTTGGTAGCCTCTTATACTTGACTCATACCCATCCTAATCTTTCCTTTGCTGTTGGTATTTTTGCCCAGTATATGAAAACACCCCATGAAAGCCATTGGAAAGTGGCTAAAAGGATATTCGCTATGTCCATGGTATAGTTCAGTTTGAGATACATTATAGTTCAGGGGGGACTCCTTTATTGGTTGGTTTCACTGATTCAGATTGGGCTGGCGACCCTGATGATCAGAAGTCTACTGCAGGTTATGTTTTCAGCCTTGGTTCAGAACTTGTCACTTGGGCCTATAAGAAACAACAGGCTATTGCACTTTCTTCAGCAGAAGCAAAGTACTGATCAATAGTAAATTCAAGTCAGGAAGCCTTGTGTCTTCAACAAATCCTTTCAGAGTTTGGATTCGAGCAGCAACATCTGACCGGCCTTTGGTGCGACAATCAAATTGCCATCAAGCTCGCCAAAGACCCAGTTCAACATCAACGAAACAAGCATATTGAGCTACACATGCACTTCATTAGAAAACTCATTCATGATCAAGTTATTGAAGTTCTCTTTTTCCCTACAGAAGATCAAGTTGCATACATTTTCACAAAGTCTCTTACAGAAGCAAATTTCTCCAAACTTTGATCTATGTTAGGAGTTTAGGAAGTTGTCATTAAGGGGAGATAGGCTCTAATTCCTCCTTCCTTATCTTATTGTGTCACTATCGTAAATCCTTCAATCCTATCCCAATTTGTTCTTAAGGGATGTTAGGATATTTAAACACTTAGGAGTTAGTTAAGATCTACTTGGTCTAATGTGTCGTTAGGTAAAAGTGTGTTTCGTTAGTATGAATTAGTATGCATTTGTAGTTAGGAAATACGACGGTCACGATATGTTCCCGACATTGAGTGATCCAACGGTTCATACTCTCCTCGATCTTAATGACCATTGATCCATGGCTTAACACCCGATTGGGCCATGATCTCTATGTAAAGAGCATGGAGGGTCATTTGCCGAATGATCGATTGTGAGAAACTCTCTTGTAAAATCTCTCTATAATCTTTTTCTTTGCATTAATAAACTGCTCCAAGTGGCCGCATTGGATGGGGCCATGGATGTTTCCCCATGGGGGTTTTACCACGTGAAAACATCGGTGTGTTGATCTTTTATTTGGTTATGTGAGTGGTTACTGAAGGTGTTCGTTATCTGTTGGAATACCTATGTTTTCGAACAAGTATGATGAGCCCATTCCAATCTATTTTGATAATACAAGTTCCATCATTATCTCGAAGAACCTGGTGATGCACTCCAAGATGAAGCACATTCCAATAAAGTATCACTTTCTACGGGAGCAGGTTGTAGAAAATAACATTAGAGTTGAGTATGTGGGCACAAAAGAACAAGTGGCAAACATCTTCACAAAACCAATTCCACGAGAATCCTTTGAATATCTTTGCCAGAGACTTGGAGTTATTTATACTCCAAAATGAATGATTTTTGAATTCTTATCTTATATGTCTTAGATTTACATGAGGAAGCACCATAAGAGGACAATTTAGTCAGGGGGAGCAACCCTAGATGGAAAGATACCTTTGCCATTGATGAAAAAGGGGGAGAGATTTATCAGATGCAGAGGACAGAGGTAGAGGATAGAGGCATGGTTCTAGGGGGAGCATGAGTGATATGATTTCAGTATTTCATCAGAGTGTTGCCATCAATTCCAAAGGGAGGGATTTTTTATTAAGGTTGGTTGTCATTGATGTCAACCCTTGAAGAAAGCCTCATAGCACAAAGGTTGGGTAATGGACCCAATATTGTTTGATGTAAATATAACTCATTATTTTCTTGTCATGGTTGATAATAAGTAGAAATGGATGAACTCCAAAGTGGTCCCCTTATGGTGAAATCCCTCACGGGAAGATGCTTTGCAGATTGAGTTATCCTAGAAGTATGGTTAGAGAACCCATGCTTATTTTTGGAATAATGAGATGAACGCCTGTGAATTTTTAAGTGAAACTATCCTATATGGATAGTTCTTGTCATTCCATTTCTAGTGGTATGTGGAATGTCACATAACTCCTCACGGTTAGAGAGTTATGGCAATGACAAGTTGGAGAACCTAGGTTTGGGTAATGGACCCAAGTTTGTTTGATGGATAACAGTATGATTTTTGATATATTTTTAGGTAATAATATTCTATATGGATAGTACATGTCATTCCATTTTTGGTGGTATGTGGAACGTCACATAACTCCTCACGGTTTGAGAGTTATGGTCTTACGAAGTTGGAGGACCCTCATATGTCTTCTAGAAGCCCCAAAAGGTCAAAGTAGTCAAAGTGGTTTAAGAGATTTTAAAAGGTAAATAATAAAGTGAAGTGATGTGTGTACTATAATTCAAAGTGAATAAAAAATAGATTGATTCAATAATAAATTTAATGGAGAAATTAGAAGTGGGTTAACCCTAAAATAAGGAAAGTGGACAAAGTGACCTAGACGATGTTTTTAAGGAAGCTACTTGGAGAGTATAAATAAGAGGAAAGGCTCTCTCATTTAAGACATACTTGACCATATTGAATACCTATAGGTGTCTGAGGTAACCAAAGGATATATAAGCCTAATTTTTTAGGAAAGTGAAGAAAAGAAGGCCGAAATTCAAGGAAGGATAAATTCTTTTGATGATGCTTTCTAAGGTATGTTTTTTTTAGGTCATCTCACCATTTTCGCAATATTTTTTTTTTTTTAGAATGATTCAGACCATAAAATTTCTATGCCATTGAGGAAACATATCCAAGTATCTGTGGTAAAAAATTCATCTTGTGGGTCGTTTTATTTTTGGAGTTACACTCCGTGGAAAATAGGGTTTGTGGCTAGTCATGAAACTAGTAAAAAACAAGTGTTTTGGGTAAAAACATCATAACTTCTTCATAACAGATCCAAATACAATAAGGAAAAATGTGTTGATTAGAGTACCATATTTAGTATTCTGTTTAATATTTTCAGATAAATTCAACAAATATTCTGTGTGGGGCACACTCTACAAGGTTGCTCTCTAGAATAAGCTAGAATTCAACAAGGTGTGTCATTTTTTCCATAACTCCTTTTCTGAGAGGTTCCAAGCAGTGACATCTGGAGGAATTGCATAAAACACACTGAAGAACATTTTATATCAGTTTCATATATTTATTCATTATAGGTACAAAGTTATGATTATTTCAAGTTAGGGTTGTTGACTAATCCAAAACTAGTCTTGTGAGACTAAAGAAATGTTTGATGAAAATGATAGTCTCTTGTTGTTAAAGTTAAGGAAGGTTTTCAGGTATGTGATCATATACACTAGGTTTATTACAGAGTTACAAATCATATTTGGATGATGAAATTGATGAGGGCTTTTGTTTGAGGTACAAGTTGGGTACATGGTTCAGACAAGTAGTTGATGAGTTGGCACATACATGAGGTGTATAGTTGATGATGTTGGTACAAATTGATGAGTCATAGTTGATGAGTACTTGACACATGATTGGTATATACTTGGTACATGGTTGGTTTCACTTGTTTATGGTACAGGTTGATTACATATTGTTTGATATAGGTTGGTGCATGGTTGATGCACTTGTTTATGGTACAGGTTGAGGTACAGGTTGATGCATGGTTCAAGTTTATTGGTACATGTTTAAAGTGATATATCTCACAATGATAGTGTGACAATGGTTCCATCATTCTACTTCTACTTCAGGGAAGTTGGACGGGGCAAGGACATGTGGTTGTAGCCGGAGAACATAGGGGGTTGTAGCCTCCTTCTGGTTGTAGAGAGAGAATTGGGGAGTTTGAGCTTCCCTCAGGTTGTAGCCTGAGAAACTAGGGGGTTGGAGCCTCCTTCTAATTGTAGCTAGAAAACAAAGGAAGGTGGTGCTTCCAATGAATGTGATTCTTCAAGACATATAAGATAAAACATTTCATGGTTTTCTCCCGATTTGGGTTTCCACGTAAAAAACTGGTGTACTATGTATGTGTGTGATTGTTCATTTCTTATTGCTCATTATTGTATAATAATTGTACATTGATATAACACTTGGATTATTTGGAGAAAAAAGATTATAATTACACTATTTATGATTCACCTCCCCTCTCAATAATCCAACAACCTAAGTTAAGGATGTCTATGTACTAGAAATTGAGGCAATGGCGGTGCTTTCGAGTACCTGCCTGGAACAAGACAATTATAGCATATATATGACAATTCCAAGTACCAATTATGATAGTAAAGCCTCAAAATAACATAAACATTCAAGATATATAATGGCTGTAGTACAAATGAAGTGAATTATCAGTTCATAACAACAGTTAATGTTTTGTAACAACCACAATAAATACACGTCAGAATTGCTTGAAAACACAATGAAAATTGAACATTCGATGGATATAATGATTCACAATTGTTACAAGTAAATTATGGTAAATTTAGCTCGCAGTTAAAGTTAGTTATGCAACAAATTAGTAGTAGTTAAAGTTGATGTAGCAGTGTTTTGCAAAAACAACCACTAAGTTAGTGTTTTAAGCTAAATTAGGGTTAAGAGATGTTAGTATAATCTTCAAAGAACAAAGTTTGAGAGTTAGTTTGATCACATTCATTCACAAGAGCATAGAAATAAATGCATTTTGGGGTATGGAGTCTTTTATAACAAAAAACAAATTGGAGAGAAGAATGATAATACTTATCTAAGGATAAATGAGGTGAAGTCTTGAGTAGTAGCACCTTAATTCCTCAAGCATCCAAGCCTCAAAGATAAATTCGGCTAGAGTGTAGGCACTTCTAGGCCCTAGAGAATTTCTCCTTCCTTATCTTCTTGGAAATATGATGGAAACAAGCTTCTAAAATAGGACAACTAAAGTGCTATCACTTTATGGCTTTAGGAGCCTAGTTTATACAAGGATTTCTTGACAATCAAAGGGTGGAAAGGTCTAGATAGAGAAATAAACACCTTATGTTTCTCTTCTAGCATTTTAAGTAAGAAATTTTATAATCTTCAATATGAAATAAGTAAATCTAACCACAAACATTCAATGCATGAAGGAAGTTTTAGAATTTTCTTACTTTAACCAAGAATAATCAAGAATTAAACACTTTACCACCACAAAT
Source organism: Picea engelmannii (assembly GCA_009831015.1). NCBI lineage: Eukaryota > Viridiplantae > Streptophyta > Pinopsida > Pinales > Pinaceae > Picea > Picea engelmannii. Next base: position 4,701 of record WSFP011530007.1, on the reverse strand, counting down.
TAGCCAAAGAACACCTCTAGCATGCTCCTCCAAGCCTAACACATTAATCAAAGAGACCTTAAAATCCAAAATGACAAAAATTTCAGTCCAATTGCCCAAGAGGGTGAAAATTTCTGTCCTCCCTCTTGTGAGAGGTGAGTTATATCTAAAAATGAAATGGAAAAAGGTGCATTTATATCACCTTTTGCTCTAAAAATATCAACTTAAAAATATAAAGGTCTGACCTTGCAAAATTTCCCTTAAAATTGAATTAATAAAATTAATTTATTTAGCACAAAATAAAACCCTAAGGGTGATGTCATGTCTTTCTAGGGTAACGTTAGGTTCCCAAAAGGTGATGCTAGGCTAGGAAAATGTGACGCGAGGCCTCCAAATTCCATCCATCATCTCAACACGTGCCATATTTCATGGGCTATAAGGCTGGCGTACAAGCCTCCAAATACAAACAGATACACCCTCCAAAGGCCATCCATCATCTCAACACATTCCAAATGTCACATCACAAGCCTTCTCCATCATCTCCATCAAGCCCTAGTGACGTCATGGGCTATAAGGGTGATGTCCAGGCCTCCAAAGGTTGGCATCCAAGTGGTGAAGGATGTGAGCAGGTCTCCTAGCCATGCCAGAGTGCCTCCTAAGGTAACACCCTCCTTCTTCACTGTGCAAATGATGATTGTTAGCCAACCCCAGATGTGGGGTCTTTGCACCCATCCTTGGGCTCCAAAGTCCTCATGAAGGTCTGAACAATTCATCTCCTCATGAATACTTGTCCACCGAGCAAGGTTCTATAATGAAAAACAGATACACCCTCCAAGGGTCCAAAAGTCACATGAATCATGCCAAGTAAGCCACACCTAATAATCAAACCGCCTGAACATGTGCATCAAACCCCCCTTTTCAAACTAAACAAATACTCAAAGACGTTATACAATTTGTCAAATTTAGGTGTGGGAGGGGTGTCAAGTCATCCTATTGGGATAGTCAGTCCTCAAGTCAAGGGTGTTTTCCAAGAGAAGCCCATCTAAGTCATGTATGAGCGTGAGGTGGAGTGGGTAAATTTTTTTGGCATGGGGTTCATGACATACAATGGTTCGTATTGTCTCATCTATGGGTGCCTTTGTAGAGGGTGTGGTACACCTTCATTTTCAATGCATCCTTTTTCCAATCCCATTTATTTTCCATTAATTAATTAAAGTCCATAACAATTGGGCAAGATAAGACTTGAAAGGAGTACCACAATGTCACTTGAATCTAGAGGTACACATAGTGCCATATGCTTGGAAAGAAAGGGAAACTGCATACATGTACAAACCTCAAGGAGTGGGACATCTATATAATGTGAAATTTCTTTTATAGGTCTTCAATTCTTTTAAGAGAAACATTTCATTTTTCTTAAGACCTCTTTGGGAGAGCATCTAGAAGGTTATAATTTTTTCTTTTATCTTTTTTATAGCTACATTCCCTGTGGGAATTCAACCCCTTCTTCGCATGAAATGAGGTACAATCCCTTCTTCGATTAGTACACCCGAAAATCCCAAAAGATGAGGAAATGAAATAGAAAGAGCATGGAAGGTGATAAGTATGATTGAGAATGGATGATGAATCTTCAAGGAACTCCCTAGTAATACCCTATCCCCAAGAGTGACCAACTTACTAGGACAAAATGACACCCACCAAGGTTAAATAAGGCAAAACAAATAATTTCCAAGAAAACATTCTGAAATCAAGAAATAATTCTTTGCAACATGTTCAATTGCTTCAATTATTAGGGTGACACTTACCATGATACCAAACATATTACCTCATGGAGCAAGATCTGCTGTCCTCTGGGGCCAGGTCAATGTGATGGATGCTACTCCATTGCTGGTGATGTATGATGGTGCATCAATGAATAGGAGGGTACATGCGGGGCTATGCTAGTCAATCTAGCTCTCGACACTTCATGTCTACTACCTATGGGCCTCGAGACATGATCTCCATAGTTACACTAGTATATGGGGGTAACATCAGGCTCCTACTCAAGGACATGTGCTCACTGTAGAGCGCATGAGAACCTCAACATCTCTTGTACGACTTATGCCTATACACTCAAGAAAAATGTTAGAGTACCTAGGGTGGCGCTATCACCCCTTGTTCTTATGAATGTTGATCCAAATCCAAAGTAAATTCTAAAAAGAAAATTCTATTCTAACATGTCAATGGAACCATGTAAATATATGTAAATCATATGCATGTATGTAAATAAATCTAAGCTAAATGAAAACTATACTATCACGATATGCAACGGGCAAGATATATACAATGAAATTCCAGATGAAAATCCCTACCTATTTACATTATTCTATGTCAGTGGAAATGCTAGGTACAATCATAAAACCAATACAACCATGATAACATTGTATCACAATGCCTACCTTTGTGCTTCATCATAAACCAAAACAAGCATATGTCAAGAAAAAAAAAAGCACTAGTTAGAGCATGCAATATATCATAGTTAATCATCAAATATAATTCATAGAGGTGGGAGGGAGGGAAAAAATCATGCCAATAGGTATCCCCACAACCCTTCCCTATCCATCCTAAAGCAGGGCCAAGAAAATCAAACGAAGGTAGATCCTCATCCTTAGCTACAAGGCTATCTCCAAAAGGTCAAGAATAAGGGATGAGAAGGAGCCTATGAGAATTTCTATGATTGTCTATGGGAAAAGAGGAGGCAAGGTAAGGGATGAAACCAATCCTAGAGAAAAAAAATTACTCACAACCAAAGGCTTCTTGATTTTTTGTGTGAAAATGGAAAGGCCTACAACCAACCAGAGGTTGAAAAAACCTCCGTACGACATGAAGGTGACCATGATGAAAGAAACCCCCAACCATATCTATAACATAATGGAAAGATGATAGTATAAGAGGTTGGAAATTCTTGTCACAAAAATTTTGCTCCAGGGAAACCATGTCCTCACCCTTATCAAAATTAGAGAACAATGATGGTTGAGAATTTTCTTCATAGAATAAATCCAAGTGCTCAAAAGAATAAGAATCAAAATTCTCAGGGAATGACCAAAAATCATCATGAGAATACTGCAAAAGGTCATCCCTTGGTGGTTGGAACAAGTTTGTAAGCATGTCATCTTCTTATTTCCAAACATCTGGATTAGAAGAAATCACATATGGTTGCTATAAAGGAAACAATTGAAAACGACCTTCAATATCATAAATGGGATCTTCGTCATGACCAATCACATCCCATTTACGTCTCCCAACATGTATGAACTCATCAATATTATCAATCACATCATTACCTTTATCATAACACGAAGGGTCTAGTACATCCAAGGGTTTCTCTAAGACTTCTTCGCTTCCCAAATCATAGAATAGAGCAATATCAAAATCTTAGAAAGAGAAATGAATTACCATATTATCTTATTCTTCTGTAGGACAAATGAAATCTTGGATGACTTCATCAGGTGGAGGAACATACACTAGGGATTTGTCCTCATGAGAATCCTCTTCGTGGATTAGGTATTCAATGTGTTCGAAAGGAAACTCATGTTATTCTTGGTGATTTTCCTCATGATTCACTTTTTCAAGTTCTTATTCTTGAATCAAGTATTCATTGTATTTAATAGACTCATGAGTAAATTATTTCTCATCCTCGTGGGATTGGTATCCCTTTTCATGGATCTCTTCACTTTCCTCATTAGGGATAAGACATAACCCTTCCCTTTGGAGGGCCACCATGATATCATTAAGGGTGTCTTCATACCTTCATGTTAGTGGGGCCCATCTTCTGAGGAACTTTCAGATGAAGGTCTCAATCCAAGATATAGTCCTTGTCTTGAGAGTATGCTCAATCCAATCCCTTTGTTTTGTTTCTAGAGATAAAAAAAACAGTCTTATCAACATATCTTGATGTGTTATCTCTATCTCCAAAATGTACTTTATAAAATTCACAACATGAGGAATAACCATGGATGGGTTTCCGTAAAACTTTAGACAATTGTTTACCCAATAAAGAGGAAAGTGGTTTAGGTACCCTGGAATATCTTGAATGTCTAGGGAGGGAAAAAGCTTGTGAAGTGACCATTTGTTCAATAATGTTTCCTCAAACTGGTCCATGGTCTTGATGCTTTTATCAGGGAGATCCTTATACCATATTCTAGCATTGTCATAAAGAGTGGTTGAAAATAATTTCATCACCAAGTCTTCAACATCATCACTTATGGGATTGATTTGGAAAAAATCCCAAAAATCATCCATATGCTCTTCAACCGAGGTTACATCATTACCAGTGAACCTTGGTAGCCATTTTTATAGCTTCCAGGCATTCATCGAGGGTAACATAGGATTTATCTCATGTCTAAGGGTTTGAAAATATCACCTGGGTCCCATGGAGAAGCCAGGGTTGGATATTATAAGGTTTTCACCAATGGAGTCGCCAGATAATCCTTCTGGAGTTATCAAAGGAAGTGAGGGAATCACCCTGAGTGGAGTTTCCAGGTAAGCTTACAAAGTAAGGGCTTTGGGAAAATCTCACCAAAGATATTTCGTTGAGGAAAATTGACTCGATTGTCCTTGATAACGACACCAAAATGTTATCGCACAATTTGTACTTGTCCCAAATCCAAAGAAAAGTGAAATTGGTGTAACAATAGGATATCTCACCACTGTCACCTAAATGATAAATCCCCACTTTTAGGGATG